>WBMZ01011120.1:0-283225 GCA_013400975.1 Atrichornis clamosus
CGCTCCCCGGGCAGCGCGGGCCCGTGGGCACTCCTGCCGGCCCAGCCGCGCAGCCGCGCCCTGCAACCCGCGCCGCACCCCGAACGGCCGGGGGCCCGCCCCTGTGCAGTGCTTGAGGCAGAACTGGGGCTCTACGGAGCTGGGCTGTTCGCCCTGCAGGGGCGGAGTGTGACCGCGTTGGTCAGTGCGTGCCCGTCCCGCTGCCGCAGTTCAGGCTGTGCAGGGAGGTGCTTCCTGTTAAACTTGGTTCCCAGATTAAGAAGAGTTGGTGGCTGGGAGGTGATCGCCGCTTTCCTTGAGGAAACTCCTATATTAAAGAGTTTTCTGTGTAGTAGCCCATCCCTGCTTTTTGGGCAGCGCTGTCGTCTTCACTGTATACGGCAGCTAGTCACTGGTTGGGCGGGGGGCACTGGCGGAAAAAGTTATAAATGTGGATAATCTGAGCTGCACCTTTCAAAGTTCACACCCCATGAAGCTGCAGAGCAAATGCAGGCAGATGGGAGAGGGATGTTTCATACGAATCAACTGGCTGGTGCAGAGCAAGATGGGGAAGAAGTGATCCCCTCAGGACGAATGTCATTGCCAGACCATATTGGTAAGATTGCAAGTTACAAATACAACTGAAGCCAGAGCATTTTCAAAAAAAACCCAAAAAACAAAAAACTAGAAAACAGGCAAAACAACAAGATGCCAGAATAAAACGAGTCTTAGGCCAGCACTGGAAAACACCACAATCCCTAACCATTCAGGATGATTTAAATGGATGGAAAAGGGATTAAGGTCTAATCCAGCAGTTGCTCAGGTTGAATTAATCTCATAGGAGTCAGCCAGGATATGTATATTTAGGAAGGGGAACAAAGAAGAAAGCAAGCAAGAAATTGCCAGATCAGGCCCCGAATATAATCTGAGGAGACCTGAAATAGTTACTTGTGCCGCACTCATTTTAAAGGCTGATTAAATGATCCAAACCCTCACAGATATTTCAAATGGAAAAGGTGACTTGCTAAGTATGCTGTTCTTCCTGCAGTACTGAGCCCCGAGCCTCCCAGCCAGTTGTTGGCTGCAGCAGAGGCAGTTGCCATTTCACTCACACTGGCTGAAGCCCTCTCCATCACTGCAGCACCATCCTTGGCTGTTATCTTGCTTTCAAATGCCACTGATTTTCTGGGACAGTCCCAACTGTAAGGAAACTGTCCCACTACATCTTGAGTTTCCTGAGAGCCTGAGTGATTAAAGAGATTCTTCTTCCTATTGAATTCAAACATTTTCCAGAGCTGCCTTCTCTTCCCTGAGTAACACTATCAATCTGAGGCAGGGCACTGAAATATCTATACCAGCACTGCCAAAAACAGCCTTGCATACTTCCAGGCAGTTATGCAGCCTTTAGTAAATCACCTAAGCATGAGCAAACTGTGCTTCAGGCAGTGCAGAAAGTACCTAGGGAGGCTTGTGAAGACGCACTGGAAGGGAAGACAAAATATTAAGTGCTAGTCCCAATCTCTAACACACATTAGCATCAGATTTTTTTCTGCTTGTGTGGGTGTTCTTTATGTGTGCAGGTGGGTGTATCTGAGGCAAGGAATCACCTTATCAAAAAAAGGAAATCTTATAACCCACAGCCCAACACATTCCAGTCCAAGAACTATGGTACTCATTTTAGCAGTTCTGACTATGAAGGGTGCCGGGTTTATAGTTCTCCAGCAGACCTCAGCATCTCCAGAGGGACCTGCGGTTTCTTTCAGAACTGAGACCACTCTCAGTGATATTGGAATATTTTAAAAAATCCAAACTAGCATGGCATGAAAGAGACCTGAGTTTAGTCCTTCTTCTTTGTGCAGGTAACAAAAAGTAACAGATTTAGCAAGTAACAAAACACCCTTTGTGGTGTCCCACCATTAAGGGAACGGGAGCACACGAAATCTGCAGATGCTCATGGGCAAAAAGGAACAACAAAAGTCAGAGGGTCTGCAAAAGAAACTTACAGAGTTTTATTAGTAAATTATAAACCTGGCATGGAAATTGGTATAAATTTGTCCCTTCTAGCATAAGTCCATGGCAGTGGATGCTTTTAACCTGGGTAAAAAATACTATAGATCATAAACCCTAAGAGAAGGGAGCCTTTTGAGGAGTCAGAGCATTTCAGATTACAGTACTCACCTGTTTGTTGGGAACTGAGGGAAGGGAGTGAATGGGATCGCTTAGGGGGGAAAAAAATTACAAGATGAAAGTAGCTAGGAATACAAGTCTTTCATTTGCGTGTCAAAAGCAAATCAACAAATACATGTTCCTGCCTTTGTGGAGGTAAAGAAAGAGATGAATGCTGAATGGGAAAGCCACTTTTTCAAAGAATTTTAGCTCAGGTAAAATGAATGAAAAATTCCAGTGGTTCCCAAAAGTAATTACTTAAACTGAGCTGGGCATATGCAACACACCCATCAACAGTACAGCACAGGTAGGTTTTGGGATCTTGAGATACAGTCAATCAGTGATGAGAAGTGAGCACACTGGTAATGCCACTTTGCAGGCAACACGGGTCACAGCTGGGATCCCAGACCTCCAACGCCAGCCAAACCTTGAAGCCTGGGTTTACTCTTCAGTGCTGTTTTGAGCATAAGAAACCACCTACCTTCAAATATCACTGTCTGCATTCTCATTTTTCCAGGAAAATGTTGGCAATTATATTAACCTACGAATATCAATTGTGCATTTGTGTCTGTTTCTGTACAGCTTGTGCACTGGAAATGTGTTTTGGCTTTAGTTCAAATCCACTTCAGTGCCCCCAAAGAGATCTTCATTGTTCTAAAGGCTTGCTGAGATTGTTTCCAGTTTATACACAATTGTTTCTAAACCATGGGACTTGTGCTTTTGGTTGTCTTATCAGGAAAGAGTGGCAAAGATTAAAGAAGTGCATACCTTTGGCTGCATACTTTAAAATAAAACAGCCGTGGTTTTCAGGAACCTCTTTTAAGGTGTAATAAATCCAACTTTCTAAATGCCCAAGGCCGTGTTTATCTAGAAGTATCTTGGGGGAGATTGCTGTGTCTATTAATCTGTTTTCCTGTTTCCTTACCTCAGGGCTTAAAGGCTGCATAAACCAACCAGCTAGAAGGCTGTAAGGAAAAGTCTCCACAGAGAAGTATCTCCCTCTACTTTCTGTTCTTAAGAAACACACTCCTAGTACAGGGAATCATTAGACATTCTTATAAAGCAGGAGCAGTAGATGAGGGTGATATGGTAGGGACAAACTATCATGACCTCTGTCTTAGAAGAAACCTCAAACCTGTTCAAGACCTTTAAAAGAGTTAACAAAACAGTGGATAAAGGACAACCAGTGTCTGTATTTTATTTAGACCTTCAAAAGGCTTTTGATAAAGTTCCTGAGAAGAGGCTATAAAGGAAACTTAGTAACCACAAGGTGAGAGGTAAAGTCCTGCATGGATAGGGGGAGAAAAAAGCCCACAGTTGAGAGAATAGAAACAAAGAGGAGGAATAAATGGTCCATCTCAGCATGGAAGGTGCTTCCATGTAGGGTGCCCCAGAGATTAAAAGTATGACATGTGCCTGGGATATTTATTAATGATTTGAAGACTATGGTCAAGAGCAAAGGTGACAAAGTTTGTGCCATGAGAAATTGCAGAGGATGAAAAAGTTAAGAAAACTGAGATAGTGGATCAAATTAAACACACACAGGCAAATATTTTGTAGAGAATACTCCAAACTACACATGTGTGTTGGTAGGTTTTGAATTTCCTTTAAACATCCCCAAATACATCAGGCAACTGTACAGACAACTCAAGGAAACTGACTCCTGACCATGCAGTGATGGTTGAGAAAGAAAGCATCAGTCTTTATGAAAAACTTACAAATTTTTTTTTTACAAAAAAACTATAAAGAAAAGACTACAATCCTGTGATTTTTATTTTAGCAGATGGCATGACCTGTTTTTGCCTTGGCCATCACATTCAGGTTCAGCCCACCATGCTCAAAGGAGAAACAGCGAAAGGAGCTGCCGAAGGATCTGACAAGACTGGGTTTCTTCTGACTCTGCTTCTCATGCTTAGGTTCTGTGGGGGCTGGAAATTCACAGGCTCCAGCCAAATCTTTTCTGAGCCAAAGGTAGCCAGGGCAGCCCTCTTGCATCTGGATTTGCTGTTATTTAGAAAAGATGAGCTTACACCACAGTGTTTCCTGTCACCAGGCCACTAACAGATGCCTGGTTTGATTAAACTTCTGTAAAATTAGTGTATCTGAGACATTTTTGCTTCCAAATAGCTTAGAAATGACTGACGAGTTCAAAGGCCACAGTGAAGGCAGAAAGGCACTCACTCACAAACATGTAGAGACATTTCAAAACCAAGATGAAGAAAACGGCACTAAAAGTTCATTAAAAACAAACTGAAAAATGAGGAGTGAAATAAACTATGGCAGAAACACAACACACTAGGCTATACTGGTACAATATATAGCAGATAAATTTAATAAATACCTCTCTTTTACCAAGAAGGCCATGTGGAATCTTTGTCTTTCCATGTTACACTATAAAATCTTTGACACATATTTAAACTAGAGTTATGAAATCTACTTTATTGCACTGTAATTGGGTGTACTGGGCTTTGACATCTATCTTTACTAAGAATTGACACGTAGAAATCAATATTTATTTGGGGTGGACAGTTATCACAGTTTAGAGCTTTTGCTCAGTCTCAGGTTTTTGGTCACTTTTAACAGTAGGCAAAAAAGCTGCACTCTGCATTTGAGAAAGTAGGATCAATGGCCAAGAAGCATCCACGAGGTTTACTCAGTAAATGTGCACACTACTAGAACAAAATATACATTATTAACCTCTGGGATCCAGTCCTGAGGAGAAATATGAGAAACAGAGATTTAAAATTACTTTTAGTTACTGTATTTAAAGGTAAAATTTTAATCTACGTGAAACCTATTATGGGACAGATAACAACCACATAGATAGGTATAGCATAACAACCAATAGGGAGAGAACAGGAGAAAGTCTCATGGTTGATCACTGAAGAATAAAGGTCATCTCAATTCACTTCAGCTATCTAAAAGCTTGGTATTGAAATGCCTCTCTAGTGAAGAGAGAGAGACAAACCTACATCCAAGGAACCATTCTCTGAGGTGCCTATGAATTCCATGTTCCCTGTATAATCCCCTCTGTCTGTTGATTCAGAGACACAACCTTCTCTGAAGAAGGGCATCTTTAAAAAGTTGCCTGTGCTTATTCTATCTAGGATGGAGTTAACTTCCTTCATGGCAGTCCCAATGGAGCTGTGCTTTGGGCTTGTGTCTGTAACACTGCTCATAGCATACCAATGTTTAAGCTACTGCTGAACAGTGCCTGCACAGCATCAAAGATTTCTCTTTTCTCCACTCTGGCCCCAGTCCCTGGTACAAATAGGTAAGACGTGAGCAAGTAATTGGGAGGGGACACAGTCATGATAGCTGGCCTGAACTGGCTAAAGGGAGGCTGCATGCCATATAGTGAGCAATGAAAACAGGGACAGAGAAAGAACAAGGAGGTTTTAGGCTTCCAAAGTGTCCAGTGCTTGGAGACTGGCTGCTTGTGGGAGATAGTGACTGACTGCTTGTGGTCTTTCTTTTCTCTTTTCTTCACCAGTTAAACAAGTTTTCTCACTTTTGTTTTTCCTCTTCTGTCCCCCATCCTGCTGTGGGGGCAAGGGTGAGTAAGCAGCTGTGTGGGAGTTTGGCTGCTGGACAGGATCAGTTCTCCACAATAGCAATTATCCTCTGTTCCTAAATGAACTGCGTGCTCATATGAAAGACAAAGCAAGACAAATGTAAGTCTTGCAAAATGGGAGTAAAACAACACCAAATTGGATACTTTTGAGTAAATCATAGAGAAATGAGGGTTGTATTACCTCTATTGAGTGGAGATTTCTGCAGAGAACCTCAATAATATTTTGTGGATTCTAACGAACTCTGTCTCAGATAATGGTTTGCCTATCCATCCCACATGCATAAAACAGATTCCTGTCCAAAGTTATATCTATGAAGCAGTATTTAATGTGCTCCTGAACAATCCATCTGAGTCCTGTGCCTGTGGCAATATCACAGGAAATGCCAACACACAACACATAAAATGTCAGCTTTCAGCAAAGCAAGAAAAGAAATGTTATTCCTTTATGCTATAATATGATGCCTCATGCAGTTTTTTTCTTGGTTTACATTTTGTTTCCTGAAGTTTTTGAAGTGGGAGTATACACTAACCTGTTCCATAAGGCCATGACACTTAATGGGATCAGTGTAGTGAGGGAGACTGATATCTCAGCTTTGATCTGCCACGGGGACATAAGTAAGCTACTCCATCTCTCACTGTATTTTGTTTTTCTTCACCTATCTGGATTATTTATTTGAATGTAATCTGAGAGAGAAACTGTCTCATGTTTTTTAGGCACAATGGCAGACATGGCTGACCTCTCTGGTGTATTAGGAATTGCATAGTGGCTGAGACACACAGGCAGTGTGCCGCAGTGAGCTGTGGTGGCTGGAGGTCTAAGAGCTGTTGAGATCCCCATGGTCCTATATCTCTATGGCTAGAGGGATCTGATGGGTATACTGTTGGGTTCCATGGCCTACTGCCAGGGTTTGCCTCTATAGATACACCTAGTTTTACTTTATCCCTCAATCTGAGATTAGGATTACTTTCACACCATCTTGTAGTCTTGCAGTCTTGTTACTACTGAATTTTTCACAAACACTCTAAGCCTCAGGAAAGGCAAGCTGACAGCCATTCGCCTTTTAGGGAGCTCTCAGCCCCATCAGGTGTACTGCGTAATCGTTGCTAGCCAGTATCAGACTGTCGAGCACACGTTCCATTTCTGCAGTGAGAGTTTCTGCAAAGTCTGGAGACAAACAGGGAGGAGGGTCTAGGGATTGGCAAGCTGCTCTTAGCAGAAGTCTTTTAAATAAAAGTTAAAAATAACTTCTGTTGATTTCAGACCAAAAGTCCTGAGAGAAGAGGGAGGAGGAAGAGGAGGATTCCAGCCCAGAGAGCAGCCAAGCAAAGCAGCATGTCCCTGGCACAGGAGAAGCAGAGGGCATGCCTGCTGCAGGGATTATGCAGAGCTGCTGGAAGTGAAGCCTGAAAACCAGCAGAACGGAAGCTTGGAAACCGAGCCCTGGGCTGAAGCGGGTAATTTACCTTATTTGAAATAAAAACAGCTTAAGTTGAAGCCAGCCGGAAATTCAGCTGACTTGAAGCTGCAAGCAAAATTAGCATAACACTCTGCAGGTTGAAACATGGGGGAAGCAGACTGAGGGATTGAGCCTTGATGTCTGGCAGAGTAAGGAAGCTGCTACTGCTTCTGTAGTGCTATTCAAAATTATCCCTTAAAGCTAAAATCATTGCAAGACCAAGCTAGAAGACCATAATAGTGCCTGTTGGCCTTAACTGCAACAAGCGAAAAAAAGACAACTGCAGCAGAATCATCATTAAAAGGAATAAGACTGTGACTAGCCCCCCCAGATTGGCAGAGCATGGTAAGTACAACTGACAGACTGAAACATCTCGGCCAGGAGTCTGTCAATGTAAATCAGTGTAGCTATGCCACTGACTTCCACAGTGAAGCTGGGCCAGTTCATTCCATTAAGAACCCAGATCTTGAATGCTACTAGGTAAAGCCTGTGTCCTGCAAAGTGCTCTGCGCTGGGTGGAGGCTGGGGGAGGAGAGGGTTGCGATCCACCCTATCACACTAAAAGACCAAAGATAGCTTTCATGACTTAACTTGGGCTATCAGAACCCTTGTAATCATGGGGGTAGCCAGACAGGCTAACTCAGCCATGCGTGCTAATGTATCCTGCTACTGCTGTTAGACTAATTCCAGTCCCCAAGCTAATTCTTGTAGAGCTAGCTTGTAGAGTTAGCCTCTATAATTCAGCACTACATTGCATTGGCAAACCCTTTAGGAGGTTGGCTGCGTATGTTTGCAAGCAGGAGAGCACAGTTAAGTGATGCTGTACTCCCAGGCTTGTGTATATCTGGGAATTTTATTTGCCCATGTGCTGACGACCAAAGATCCAGTTCTTTTCCTAATGTTCACAAACCAGCTCCTGTGTCAGCAGGGGGTTTCATTTGAATGACATAGTGATTAATGTAGCCAGCTGTAATAGGGCAGCAACAATTCTGCTTCTGAGTATTTCCCCTGGACTTACACTAGCAGCAACAAAGGTAACCTCTGCTTCATATTTGAAAGCAATGCCTTCTCAAGTATGGAGATTTTGAACCAGTGTGCCAGGATGCAAATGAGTGTCACTGCATGCAGAGTAAAATAGTGTTGTGTCTGAACATCATCATATTCTTACTGCAGGGTAATATTTTTGCAAGACCTCGAGTGGATTTCATGGACTACAAATACTACAGGAGTCTTACGGAAAGGGTCCCTTAAAAAAGTATCCACAATGTGCATCTTCACACAGAACATGCAGAGTAGTCCCTGTGTTATTAGCATGCCCTCTGCCACCATTTTATTGAGCTAATCTCAGTTTTGTTACAACATCCCAGTGTCTCAGGATCCCTGCTGCCTTTGCAAAAACAAGCAGCTCGGTGGAACATGTGATCAGAGAGTTCACCAGTGTTTGCAGTGAAGGATAAACATGAATGAGCCTAGACATCCTTGGACGCCCAAGAAAGTATTAATAAAACTTGCTCAGTGTTTTTAATGAAGATGTTTGGAGCAGTAAGATCACAGAAGTCGTTTCCAACTTGAGGAATATGCACACATGTTGAGTCAGCTGAAGAGAGCAATGACACCAAATGCACATTTTCTAAAGAAGGCGTTTCTATGTGATTATCTTCTGCCTATAAAAAATAGGTCCTAGCTGAAATTTTGAGATGAACCAACTTCTATATATCATGGATTCCACACACATAAAAGGAGAAAAAAATACACAGTGGGTTTTTTTAAAAATCTGTTTTTCCAGAAAGAAATACTGTTGCAGACATAAAACTTTTTCCAGGCTTGCCCTGGGCACTCCTTGAAATACGCTGTATGGACAATACACACTCAAACCTCTGGCTGTCTCTAGGAGATATTCATCCTGTCTCTCCTTGGCAAGCTGAGTTTCCTGTCCAGTCCCACAGGATTTATTGCCTCATTGTGGTGAGAAAAAAGTCGAGGCTAGTAATGGACCATATATGGGTATGGAACAACTGAGATGAATGAGAAGGGGGGAAAAAAAGGGAAAAGTGGGTATAATTACATGTCAATTAAATATAAATCATTATAAGGACAAGAGAAAACGAGCAGCATGCTGTAACCTGCAAGAAATACAGGTGTTCTCTGGCTTTCTCCCTCCACCCCTATGGATCAGCAGGGTTGAGGAGCAGGGCCCATACTGGCACCATGAACCATCTTCACATCGTCTGAGTGGGTTTCCAGCTATTGACAGGTGCAAAGTAGATTAATGATGTAGCATTAAAGAAAGCAGGAGTCTGAGAGGCTAAGATCTTTTGGCCAGGTTGCTTTGTGCCTATTACCATATAACTCTTTATGAGGGCATAAAATTGCTTTTTACTAATGTTTTTCTCATTCAAAGGTCAGCAAAGCCACAGTGAAAGTTAAAGAGGAGGAGTGCATGACTCTAATGGGACTGCTGAAAGCAACCAGCCACTTTCAGAGAAGAGGGACTTAATCTGCTATCTTGTAAGGGGCAACCTGTGCCGGTTGTCACCACTACAGGCTGTGAGCACATGTGGCAGACAGGGTGGCAGCTGGGGGACTGCATTTGCCACCATGCAGATTTGCCCAGTTCATGCAAGGCTGGTAAAAGCCACAAGCACTTCTTTATTCAAAATGTAGCACAAGCCAAAAGAATGACAGGCCAGAGTCAGAGCAAAGCAGGCCAAGGCAACCAAGTCCCATCAGGAGTGGAATATGGCCTTCACTCATTCAAAAGAGTCAAAAACCCAAAGAGTGCTTTTTTCAGAGGTACTGTTCCAGTTCTGACTCAAAGGCACAGACAGCATAAAGCAGCGTGGCTCCACAGATGGTTCACACCAAATCAGCTGCTGGCCAGTGTGTTAAAAAAACCTCCTCAAATTGTCAGTTAGTCTGTGCTTCATTATTTGCTTCTTACCCATTTCTAGTGAATCTATACCAGCTCTGATAGGCAACAGTGCCATTGAGAATCTGCTGATTCAAATCCCTCCCTCCTCAGCAGAAAGCCAGTGGGAGGAAGGAAGAAAGAAACCCAACTCGACATTCTATTTTTCCCCCTTCAAATAAATCCTAAATTGCTTCTTTAATGCACTTGAGGTTTTGAGCAGGGTAGGAAGCTCTGATACAGAATGGGGCTACAATTTTGTTAAAGACAAGCTCTGCAGCAAGCCTGTGAACTCCAATAAATTTGTAACTCTGTTCCCAGTCAGAAACAGAACAATAGCCTTTCCTGTTTAATTGTGGATTGCAGCAAGTGGTTTCATGCTCAAACCCTCTTGTAATGTAGTCCTCTCCTTTTAATCATCAAAGGTGATCTCTGCCAAAGCAGCTGACAGTTGCATTTGATCAAGTGTAATAGGAACAGTCAGATCTTCCAGGATCCTTGTAGCTACCCATTTTCCATGTGTAATTCCAGTCTATTTCATACAAGTTTAATATGACAACTGTATTACAAAATTAGAGGGAGGATTTGGGGTGAGATGACTCACTGTTTTTTTTCTTTTTTATTAAAAAATCTGATCTCAAAACAAAAGTAATTTTCTATTCCCAGGCCTGCTACTGACCCCCTGTATGACCTTGAACAACCTTTGATGTCTAGATCCCTTCTTCCGCTTTGCCTGTCATTGCTATTTAGAGACTGTGAGCTCAGCAGTGCAGTGACTGCCTGGTTTTGGGGTCCCAGCGTAACAGCTATCACAGACGAGTGTGCACTTGGAGTTGGTGACATCTGGACTTCTACACCACTCACGTATATATTAGTAGCTGTATAAATCTTTATCACAATATATATATGTAGCTGAATATGTGCACATGCAAATGTGCTCCATAGTGGTTTTAAATTTGAGAATGAGTACTTTAGGGATGAGGAATCCCAATTTTAAAACCAAGAAAGAAGACCCAACATCCATTCTTTGATAAAACTGCCCTTCAAATAGATTTGCCAGCAGAACCTCTTTTGAACTTTGCCCTGGGATATTCACAGTTTATATTGGCCCTTGCAGAGCAAAGCAAAGCAAAATGTCTGCTGCTCGTGATCTCTGCTATCTGGACCCACCAGCGATGCTCAGATTCCTGGGTGTAGACCACATCCACTATGCAAAGATGCCATTCTTTTTTTTATTATGCCACAGGTCAGGATGAGCATCAAATCCTTCTCACTTTTGTCAGATGTCAGCATTTGGGAAGGTGTTTAGTGGTGGGGAGGGGAGGACGGAAGACAGTCAAAATGAAAATGGTTTGGTTAATTAATTGCAAGCACTGCTTGAAGGACCAGCACGTATATTTAATCAGTTGCCTAGTAACAAACAGTGTATGATGTGAATGCTATCAGCCCTCAGCGTGAGCAAGGGATGGACCCTTTCTGTTTTTATCAGCTGCCAGCATGCATACTCTGGGTGTTGCATGCCCTTGTGCTCAAAAAGGGCTGCTCTGCCACCTCACAAAAGCCGTGTCGTGGCAAGGAGTCCCCCCCATTTTAACTCTGCCATTCCTGCTCCTCCCCCCGACATCTCAGAGAGAAGACTGTCTCTTCTTACAGGGAGTGACCTTTTCAATGGTGAATCAAATGACAAGAAAAATTATCCAGATCTCCCCTCCCCTCCACCCACCTTTTTTTCTTTATGAAGTTATCTACACTCTGGGAATAGAGCGCAGGCATTGCTGCAGCTCACGTTCTGTTACTGACACCAGTGTCACCATTAACGGTATATATCTTCCATAAAAACCTGTGCAGAGAAAACCAGAAGATCATTGGCATTGGGACAGAGGCAGAATTAATAAGAAAGTGGGTTTGTTGGTTGTTGGGATATTTTTGTGTCTTTTTTTTCCAGTGACCTTAAAGAAAGAAGGGCAATGGATGGGTAGATGCTGGATTGCAGCACATAAAAACAATCCAAGACAAACTGTACAGTTCTGTTTCCTGTAGGTGAAAAAATAACTCATGACCTGACAGGCAACTGAACATTGAGTACTCCTTTGGTGCTAGTTTTAGGAGGGAATTTGACAACAAGAATTTGCTTGTAGTTTTCCACCACCCGTATGCCATTATGTTAGCTGGGCCTGATAATGCAAGGACACAAAAAACACGCACACCGCCTGTCCGTATTGCGAAAAAGTAATAAAAAGAGAACATCCATAAAATAAAAGCTCCCATTTATGTTTTAACATGCCATGACAATGTTTGTGTGTCCTTATCAGGGCTTTCTCTCCTCCCTCCCTCCCTCCCCCCACCTCTATTTGTAAATCCCATTGGATAAAAGACTACATCTTCCATAAAGAATTCCCACCAGAAATCTTTATAAATCCTCCATCAGTGAAATACTCTGCTGTCATGCTGAGCAGAAGCTAATCTAATTAAGACGGGATCTGCTAAATTTAATAGCCTGCTATGAATTTTTACGGACATCTGGTAACTGGAAGGTTGGAACGACTCTGACACATCAAATACACATTGTCCAAATGACCAGTATCAGGCCGATTATTTTTCCTTTCTCAGTCACTTGTAGCTGATGTAGGATGGAATCACCCCCTCAGGATACACACGTGTGACTCCATCTCAAATTAATGGCAGTTAAGGTGCATACATATTGGAAAGCAGAACTGGGCCTCCGATGCTTCCTCTAATGTTGTTTTTTTCCTAATTAAAGAAGGATCAGGGTATACCTGCATTATATTTCATTGCTTGCAAATACTGTAAACATTATAGCAGGAGCTGGAGTATCTGTCAGCACCCAGGTCTTCAGTATCTGCAAGTTATGAACCCAGACTTGACTGGCAGCTTTCCTCAGTCAAAGCCCTACATGACATCCTCTGGCTAAGCACAGTATTCCCAGTGTGGAGCAGAGGACTGCCACAATTTCAATCATCTCTTCCTGGACCAACAGTAAGCTGTTAGTAGGAGAAGGCAGAGGATGGCGGGGGGAGGGTTGTTGAGATTTTTATCCCTTAAGCTTCTAGCAAGAAAATGAGTTGAAACCCTCTAGTGAAGCAAGTTGTTACAAGGCTGGTCTCATCCCCTGAGCCATTACTTTGAGAGAGGAATACATGTATAAAAGTGCAGGTCTTTCTTCCTGTCTTCATGAGACACAGTCTGAGAATGCCACATTAATGAGCTCCTGGCAATTTTGTGGTTTACTAACTCATCAGTAAGAAAGTCCATGTCCTGGGTTGTGGGGATGTAGTAAAACAATGCATTCTCCCCCATCTGCATCAGCCCTGATGAGTCGTTAATGACAGGTCGTTTGCAACACCTGCCCGGTGCATGTTCGGCCCCTGGGACTGCAAGCTGGTTAGATAAGATAAGGGGAATCCTGTGGTGAGGTGGGGCCTCTTTTGGCTTCACAAAAGGCACAGCTGGGAGAGCTTCCCCCTGAAAGCACCAGCAATAATCACACCCATCCTGAGGAGGCCATCCCTGTTAATGGGCCATCATGCCATAATGGGCAGCTGGAACGACCCAACCACCCAGAACCTCCCAAACCATCTTATCTCATCATTCCATTGTGAAATGCGCCGCCCTGGGGGAGGCACATGGACATTCCTGGGGGAATATAATGAAGCCTGCCTGGATGCTGGCACACACTCTCCAGCACTGATTCTGGGAGCTGCTGCGAATTCACCACTCCCACAAGACTGCAACCACCACTCCTACCAGACTGCAACCACTGCCCAACCGGACTGCAGCCTCCCTGCCTCACCAGTGCCCCTACCCGGGTGTGGCCAGAGCTACCCCACAGGGGTAACCGGGTGACAGGTGGGGAGTCTGTTACTGGTGTTTGTTGTTGTTATTGTTGCTGTTTGTTCTGTTGGGTTATATCTTTCTATCTGGCTATATATTTTAGTAAAGAACTGTTATTCCTTTTCCCATATTTGATCTCAAAAGCCTGATAATTTTCAAAACTACAATAATTCAGGGGAGGGGGAGATTCCTTCCACTCCAGGAGAGTTCCTGCTTTTCCTTGACAGATATCTGCCTTTCAAACTAAGATAGTCTGCAAACATTATTTCCACCTGGTAGATTCCATGGGTGTCCAGCTCTCCCAGGCATCACTCTGAGCTTCCTATAATAAAACTACAAATACACACACACATACATAGTTTACATTCATAGTTATGTAATTTTCAGACAGGGCATACATCACACAAGGCACAATGCCAAACCTTTCAGAATAGAGTTTGCACTTTAAAACAAGTATTTCCTTATTTGCTGTCTTGATAAAGAAACTATTTTTCTTAGACTCCCCTTAGCCATCTCTCCCCACACCCATAATAAAGGATTCAAGTAAATTCAGCAACACAGTGGGAGTTGTGTCAACCTGATGTGATGAGTTGGCACTTGAAAATTTAATCTCTTTACCATCCACCAGCCTTAAATCTGTGTAGTGTGACTTTTAAACACATGCCAAAGAGCAGGGAAGTTACAGTGCTGGCTTACAGATTACTTAGGCACTGGTTCCATGAAATGGGAACAAACACATATGGGGCCAAGTGGAGAAAACTGGGCTCTGTATAAATAATAAACGATCACTGAAGTAATATAAATGTTGGTATAGTTAAGTTGGAGCATCTGTAGTGAGACAAGATGGGAAATCCAGCTGAAAGGATTGGGTTCACAACTGGTGCAGCCCTCTACACAGGATAGTCTGTGATGGTCAGTGCGAATCAGCCTCATGCCAGGGGTGCTGTGTTGGCTTACTCCAGGCAGAGCTTTTGCAGTCAGCTCCCTGTCTCCCCCACAGCAGGGTGGGCACTGCTGCACTCTCTGAGGAAAATGGCACAACAGCAGGTGACCCTCCCCACAGGTTACCAAACTGGCCATTCCTAGGTGCCCATTGCCTGGCATTGTAAGAGCTGGGGAACCTCAGAGCCACAAATTTGCTGGCCATGCCCCAGCCTCCCTTCCTGCCATTGCACAACACCACTTCCTTCCAAATGTGGACCTCTGCACTCATAGAAGAACAAATTTACTCTACAGTTAGGATATTTCATATGTTCTTGCAAGTCACGATCTTGACCTGCTATGGATTAACTATCTGAATGAATGGAAACAGATTCAGTCTGCAGAAGGATGTCTATTACTTCGTTACAGAGTAACACTGAATCAATTGCAGGGACCAGGCTAATGTTGCTTATTCTTTCTAGGCAAAATGCAAAATTAACTTATAGTGGTGTAATGTGATTCCAGAAATTAGGTATACATCTTGCTTGTAATGGCTTTTGATTATCAATATCCATGTTTGTTTTTCAGAAAGAAATGAGAATGTGAGAAAGACAGTGAAGGTGTTCAAATGTTGTTCCTTTTGTTAATGCTAAATAAAATGGAATTTTAAGTAACATGATGAAAGCTAAAAAGTAGGTATAGTTATTATTGTTAGAGCTAATTTATACATATTCTAAAGGCATCTTAAAGGACCTGAATAATATGAGAAGTAAAAAAGTCATGTCCATGGCACCTAGTTTATTCTTTATCTTAAAATGTACAATAGATGATGATTATCTCCTTTTTCTATATAGAATATACAATAAGAGTGGGTTTTTGCATTTAAAGAAATAAATTTGAGTTACCATTTACAGATGTTTTCAGAAGTTCTTGTGTAGACCTTTAATAACAAAAGAACAGAGGGATGGAGGGTTGGAGGGGAAAGGAGAGAGAGAGGAAGGAAGGAAGGAAGGAAGGAAGGAAGGAAGGAAGGAAGGAAGGAAGGAAGGAAGGAAGGTCTCTCCACTCAGTCTTTTAAGAATCAAACCTGCTATTTCATGGCCACCTAATTTAAAAGATGTGCATATTTCTGACAGTAGGCATGTACCATTATCTGAGGCAGTGACACAATTCTTCACAGGTGCTTCTCAGAGTGACAGGAGCTGAAAACAATGACTAGTGGAGAGCAGAATTAAACACACAAATGTCGAGTGAGTGCCACAGACACCAATAACTGCCTGGTTTGTGTTATTTATCTGCTTCTCTGAAAATCAGTCTGGGTTTAACAAAACAATTATCAAGATGTAGTCACTTCTAGGAGAAGTTCCTGAGAGTGACACACAAAAGGCCAGCAGTCTGGCCTGCTTAGGAGCCCAGCTCTTGTCAGGCACACCATCTTCTGTATCAAAGTGTTGCTTGTGGCAATTCTGTTTTGCTTCTAGCTAGCTCAGGTGGTTTCTCAGGTAATTGGGTTTTTTGAAGACTTCTCTCTGTAGGAACCATATTTCCTGCAGTCAGTTTATGGACACACTTTGGAGTCCAGCAGGATGTGATGCCCTAGCAAGGTACGTGGAAGCTGGGTGCCATGTCTGTTGTCATGGCAGTGTCACAGTGCTCTAGGATTTCAAATACTTCATACAACTTTACCTACTTGTCGATTTTGTGAGAACCTTGAATTGCTTAGTAGCTCTATACTTCAAAGCTAATCTCCTCAGAGGACAAGTAACAGCCACCCACCAGCTATTCCCACCAGCCACAATCAGCTCCTCATGCCTAGCTCTCCCCAGCACAAGACCTGCCTGCACTCTGGACTAGCTCAGGATAGTCTATGCTAGACACAGAGACAACATTTTGCATGTGTGCTCCACATGAAAAGCTAAATTATACTCTGGTCTTCACTGGTAAATATCTATTGACCACAAATATGCAAACTAACAAGTAGTGCGAATTTCATCGCATAGTGACCAGCTGCTTTAATTGGTGTGACTAGAAAATCTAACACACAGAGAAAGTTTTAGTAGTAAAACATCTAAGTAAGTCAGATGCAAGAGAGAATCTCTAGATAAAGTGCCTTCAAAAGTATTATCTGGATGGACTAAAATGTTCTTTCCACTAAGGCTGATTAAAACAATCCCCTAAAATATACTGTTTTGACTAGCTACTAAAACTTATAATGAATTTTTTGATGTTGAATTTTGTTAGGATGCTTTTGCAGAAAGAGGACGGTAGTGACTTTTCCAGAAGATGCACATCCAGGGTATCCGACCTGCCACTGTAGTAATACCAATGCAGTTATTTTCTCCAACCTGAGAGCTATCATCTTACATAGGCATTTATCATGACACCACCCAAGTAGGACAGTGCTGCCCAGTAGGGAGCTCCACAAGATCTCTCCTTCCACCCCACCAGTGGTTTAGAAAGCAAAGCGGTGGTCAGAGGAAGATTAAAAATTGTGTTTGAGAGCCACAGCTTCTTCTAATAGCTTGGGAGACCTCTCTCACCACACAGAGTAAGAGCTCATTTCAACACCCCAGTGCCACCCCAGACTCCAGCACAAAATGATGTATCACAATTCTCCCTGTCCCCCCATCCCAGCTCACAGGACAGGCCAATCTATAAGGGCAAAACCTCTCAAGCTCCACGTTGTGCATGAAAGCCTGGTTGCACGCACTCTGCTGCCAGACCTATTTGTGAGCACATGTACCTCAGGGTGCACCTGTATGTGCCCCTGGAGCCCCTAATGATGGAGCAAAGTTGCCATGAGCAGTGTTTCACCAGAAGGCTCGGAAGCCCCAGAGATGCAGCACTCTTGCTCCCAGGAGCAGCTGACATGGCTCTGCCCTGGCCTGGGTGAGCGTGCCCTCAGCAGGTTGCAATGGGACTTTGGCCCTAAATCAATGGGTTGTTTTCTTGGCTTTATGAACAGATTGTCTTTAGAAACCTGTATTGTCTTGGCTCTTCTCTGAACTGTTTTCTATCACAAGAGGAGTGCCTTCTCACAGCTGTTTATTAATGTGGACGTAGGGCAAGGTACATGTACATTAGTGCACTACATCTGTGGAAAGTTCACAGATGCCGCTATGTGCCCATGGGAAAAAGCAATCTCTAGATGCTATTAGAGGAATGGTGTCACTGAGTGGCAGGCCAGGAGCTCTGAGCTCAGAAATAACCACAAATTCTAATAGAAAAATTTAAACACCGACAGGCCAACATGAAGAGCTCCAGCCAGAAATTGCACCTGTGCACTTGCTAGGGCAACGGTGTGCATTAAACAGCCGCTTTCATCTCCACAGGAGCTAGCAGATGTGTTGGCTGCAGTGTCCCCAAGTGGAGTCAAAACCCTTTGAAGTCCCTTTCTGTTGGAGTGCAGCTGCAGCAAAGCACAGCTTAAAGCCCAAGCCTACCTAAACTACTTGGGGCTTACGTCTGGTAACACCAGTTCCAGTTCCTCCACAGCAGGAATTTCAGGTTTTGCCCTGCTTGCACAGCAAGGAAGGTGGTGGAGCTGGCCCTGGATACACATAACGGGTGCAACAGCACAACTAACCCCTCATAAACAATCCATGTTTAAAAACTCCCTGAAGTCTTAAAGTTATTGTAAGTTTTACTACAAAAGAGTTAAATGGTGGCCAACTCAAGTTAAAGATTCTGGGTCTGCCTTGTCACTAGTTGGGGTTTCCCAGTACAGTAGTGAGTATATATATTCACGTCCTACATGACACAATCGTGACATCACAGCAGTAAGGACAATTCCAGTGTTAAGAAGAAAGAATGAATCCATGGTTAGTCAATACATGTGGTCACAGTCATGGAAGAGAACCCAAAAGCAATCTCAAAGAGCTAAATCCAAAGAAGAAAGGAGATCCTGCTTCCCAGTGCAAAGAAGTCCAAAATGAGGTCAGGAAGAGCCAACTCCAGCTTAATATTGATTGCGTCCCCTCATCTAGACTAACTTCTGAGTGTTTCCTTTCAAGTCATCCACTTTACTCCCTCAGGACTCAGGGTTTGGTTTTATAGTTGCTGTTTTCTACATCAGATCTAAAATGCAAATGCATTGGAAGGCACAAGAAAGTTTGAAACTGACCCAGAAGGAGGCTAGAAAAATGGAGAACCTCTTGTATCTGTCTGATGAAAGGGAAAGGAATCAGTAATGCTGAATGTAGGCTTAGCAGATAAACACTGTTAAATAAGCATATCCATTCTTAGCCCCTAAGCTAGCAGAGCACAGAAGCGCATGCAAAATCAAAAATGTTTGAGTAGTCCTGTTTATTTCAGTGGAATTACTCCCATGCTTAAAGTTATGCACATGTTTTAATGTTCTGTTGTATTCCAGTCATTTTTTCATGCCCTGTAAGTTGTCTATAATTTTAGCATCCAAGGATGTTCCAGGAGTAAGTATTAATTTTGTGGTTATTACAGATCAGCAACTGAATAGTATTGCAAGGGAAAAGGTGACTCACCCACTGCATGAAGTAATGGCACTGAGATTGTAATTCCTAAACTATGGTGCCCTGACTCTTAGAGTTTGCTTTACTTGATTAACATAAATACTCCTGTCTAGTCATAATGTGAAAAAACAGTTACACCATGAGTAATTTTGTTTGCATTTCCTTTAAATACTTATACCAATAACTAACAGCTAAACCCACAAAGCAGTTCTCCCAAGACACAGGGAAATGAGATCCACATTCTTGCCTAAAAGCCATTTTAGGCTATGGCACTCTACAAGTACGGTCTGCGGTTTCAAGCGGGCACAACAGTTCCTATGCAAAGCCTTGTCAGCCCTTGTATGTCTAATCATCTGCTGATTCACACACCTGTACGGTGTGCAGGATTTGTCTGTGTTTCATGGGTGTGCCTGGTACCTACAATGAAATAACGGTAATTTTTATTTGTTTGAGATCTTGCAACAGAAAATGCACAAGATTTGATGTAATCATTAAGACTTCTTTTATACTTATTTACAAAGCCTTTATAATCTGGTGTGGTGCAATGCAACAAAAGCTGGCAAGTTTCAATGTCAATTTACTAGGGCCTGAATAGAAGCTTTGAGCATCAGCACAAGAAAACTGGAAGTTTATAATGGGCTGCTGCAAGCCAGAGTACTTGATTAGATGAGTTCTGTAGCCACAATGCTTGAAAACTCCATGACGTACTGAGCACAAAGAGCCAAATCTCCTTTTCTCTTTGGAGGTTGCTCTCCAGGATTTACCCTGACGCTTGCTGAACAGACTGCATGAAAGAGATGTCTTGTCTTGTTCTGCTGGTTATCATTCTTGCTTTTTTTCCCCTCAAAACGATTTCAGCAAAGACCATAAGCTCGTGACAGAGTGAATTTGTGATCTTATCCAATCATCTGGGCTGTTTGCAAAACTTCAGTAGGTGGCAGCGTTTTGTTGATAAATGTTTTGTTATCCAAGTGATCTCATTTAGTGCAACTGTTGCAATATTAATAAACTGAACTTATGATTGCATTTGCCAGGACTGAAAATATTGCTATCCTATCTGGCATTTGCTCTTATCTGAACTGACAACAACATCCATTGTATTTATAAAAGCGGAAAGTCTCTGTGTTTGTATGTGTTAGGGGCAGAGGGGAAAGAGAAAACAAGGGGAGAAGCAAAGACAGATTAAGATTAAAACACTAAAGTTGTTGGCCATCTGATTTGTGATTGTAATAGATGAGCGTTCTGGCAATCCTGTTAAATTGTCCGTGCTAGGGAATATGTGGCACAAAAGAATGGTTAGTAAGTTATTCCCTCACCTCTAGCTCACTAATTCATATCAAGCCAATCTTGACTTCATCTGTAAGTTGTTACTCCTTGGTAACTGTGTGGAGATCTACAGTCAATTCCTACAGGATAGAGGAGCGTATCAGGGAAAAATTTCATCACAACTGCTATTTAAGAAGCTCAGATTATAAAAGACATCAAGATTCAACCAAAGGAGTTTGGTAAGGGTGAAGAGGGCAAGTGTGGCTTAAGTGTCCTGTTAGAAAAAAAATAATTTCACTTAATCCATTAATACAGCCCCTGTATGTGTGTGTGTGTGTATACATATATACACACATATATACGTATACAGACACACATGCATATAATTACTGTGTCTTAATGGAAATAAATAACTATTTCTATAGTAAAGATTCCCTAGTTTTGCCTGTTATGAAAATAATTTCTGTCTTAGTCCAAAGTCCTATGCAGTGTTCTAAACAAAAAGAACAATTTATGCAGAAGTAGACTGTCCTTACAGTCACCCACCTAACATGCAGTTACTTGAGGTTGAAAAAGAAAAATTAGAGTCTCTGATTCAGTTGAACTCCCAGAAAAGAAGATCAAAATCATTGGTTTTATTACCGGCCCTTCAGGTTAAAACTGACTTAAATACATCAGGCTTTGGGCTAAATCCCATGACCATTAAGATCTATCACGAAAGTGCCATAGACTTAAACAGGAATTGGATCGGGCCTGCTAAAGAACACATTCGGACTAATATAAATCCTCTATAAATTAGATATAATAAGTAGAGAAACTGTGCCGAAAGAGACCTTATGACCACGTTTGCATATATGGACATAATTTTTATTTTTCAGGAAATTCCCTGAGATTGAGCAATCAAGAAGGGAAAGACAGAATCAATGTTGCCAAATATCAAGGTGATTTAGACCTTGCAGAGGAAATTGCATAAAAATTAAAAGGTCTTTCAGCCTTATGAATGAAAGAGAATTGGAAAGAAGAAAGAGACAGCTATGCTGTAATAATGGCATTGAGATCAAACATAATTTAGGTATGGCTCAAAGCCTACAATAAATACCTGCTCTCAACTTTCAATACAGAATCCAGTGTTGATATTAGGGGCAAAAGTACAAATGACAATATAGGACTAAGATGTCAGAATAAAATTACACAAATAAAGTGGAAGCTTACTCTGATGGCATTAACAGGCGATATTTCTGACAGCTTTGCTTCCCACCATGAATTCATGGGCAGAGTCCAAGAAGTCCTTACTCATCCCAGACCATAGTCATCAGACTTATTCCACAACTGGCACTCAAAAAGTAACCAAGGTTTTAAATACTCACACCAGGTCTGAAGTGATTGTGAATTGCAACACCTCTGGTTATAAATGGAAAATATAAACTGGGCAACTGAAAGGCCTGCAAGGATTTTAGCTGTCATATTCAACAGCTGCTAAGACTCTGAAATCACACAGACTCACACTTCCCATCTGTGAGGGAAGGGAAATGCCAGATCACCGCTGGAACTGGGATGCCCACCTAGGTAAAAATGTGAAAATGTTTAGAATCAAATCACTTAATCTTGAGGTCACTGAAACCAAAGGTGAACTAGACTTACAAAGTGGTCAGAATTTCACCCCAAGCATTTCACTGAAAGATGATGAATTTGTTAATCTGTAACAGGCACTTGAGAAAGGATGCCAGTGTGAACTCATGTTTTCATACCAATCCAGATAAGGCCCAAGTAGAGCAGAGACTTCCAAGAGACATCTGTCAGCACCTAATCAAAGGAGGGTTGGAACTGTGTCTGAGATGTAGGCCTAATAACTTACGGCCACTCCATATCCTGCCTTGGATAGCTGTTGGGTGCCAGCCTCCATCAGCCACTCACTACACTTCTCATCACCTGTCTCTGTGATTTCACTTAAACTCCCTGCCACAATCACAAAATTGCACTCTTCTCTGTCTTTAAATCTGACCTTAAAAATGCTTCACTTCAAATGAAGCTTGGCAGCCCTTTGACATTGTTACCTAGAGTCATGCCCATCATCGGGTGGCAGGTGGGAGGTGGGAGTGGAGGAAAGGCAACCCTCACATCACTTAATTTTAAGCATCCAACTTCAATTCACCATGTTAGCAATCTGATTTCTCTGTTTAATCCATAATGACAGGCAGGATCCTTTGAGGGATGATTAGGAGTTCTCTGAACTTCCCCCACAGGAGCCTGACAGCAAGGTCTATCAATGCAGCTGTTCTTAGCACGTTGGCAGATCGTACATTGTACACTTAGCTCTCTAAAGTTAAATGCAGTGAATGTTCCCCATTAACACCTTGCATCCCTCATCTGTCAGTACTTACTTTTACTTCAAGGATAAGCACTTTGGGATGAGCAGTACCTTTTTGTCCTGTATTTGTTTACCATCCATCCCTCTTGGGTTGTTTAGCCTGGAGAAAGCTCAGGGGAGACCGAATCACTCTCTACAACTACCTGAAAAGAGGTTATTTCAGGGTGGGAGTCAGCCTCTTCTCCTAAGTAATAACTGACAGGACAAGAGGAAGTGGCCTTCAAGTTGTCTCTATAAGTTCAGACTGGATATTAGGAAAAGTTTCGTCCTGGAATACATTGTCAAGCATTGGAACAGGAATACATCCCCGGATGTACTTAAAAGACACGTCGATGTGGTGCTCAGGGACATAGTTTAGTGGTGGACGAGGTAGTGCTGGTTTAATGGTTGGACTCAGTCTTATAGATCTTTTCCAACGTAAATGATTCTGTGATTCTGTTGCACGTTAGACCATGCCAAGAGGTAAGGAGGTGCATGCTGGCTTCCAAACTACCTCTTTTCCACCTAGTCCTGAGAGTGCATCTTCTTACAAGGCACAGGGGCATTTAACTGAGTTGCTCTGTTACCCTGACTGCTCCTGAATCCCTCAGCATTGTTATACCTTAAGTGATAATGAATAACAGGAAGCCAGGACAGAAGTAGAACTCATCCAACTGTTGACACAACTGTGTTTTATGACTGGGCTAACAAGCTTCAGCCTTCTACTGCTGTGGGACCCATAGTCCATGAGGAAAGACAGTGTGAATGTAGCATAAAGTGTAAAGGAATACATACAGGGAAAAACAATAATCTAAGAAAGGACTTTGTAGCTCTGAGCCAGAATTAATGATGAAATGCAAAGAAGCTGCAGACCCATCAGCATAGAATCAAGAAAGCTAAAAGGAATAGAAGTGAAACTCAAACCAAAGTAATTGAAATACATGACGTAAGCATACATTCTATTCATAGGAGTATAAAACCAGAAATTTCTGAAGTAATGAAGCAGCCCAGTGATGGAAAAGAAGTGACGATGTTAATAATGATGGAATATGCAATAACAGGTTTGGACTCCCAATCTGCAAGGCATTTAGGCCTGTGATTGTTTCTGTTGAAATCAATGGAAGAGTTTTTGTTCAAGTGCCTTGTTTCTATTGAGACGTTTCATCTTCATGATAGAAGGATGACGGTGGTCAGTTGAAACTGAGGTTGAGTAGGCAGACTGTTGAGCAGCCTAGTTCAAGAAATCCTTATTGCACAGACAAACTATGGGTGCTGTGAAAAGGGACTTCTTTATGAAGGCATTTGGATGCCCACTGGTATTTATTTGCCTCTATTAGCTGGAGCTGCTGCATTAACTATGCAGCATCAGCACTTTGAGACGGAAGCACTTTCTATTTGCAATATGTAGTATGTGAATACAAATGTTAGTGTGTACATAGGCTTTAGAGAAGAACACAGAACTTAAATGGGAAAACTTTGTACTGAGTGAGGGGAAACACGGTATCCATAGATGACCTCTGAAAAATATGCCAGCCAGGTCAGATGTCCTCAAGATGGAGCAACTTGCACTACTTACTATGCCTTAGAATAAAAATAAGGTATAGTCTGAGTCAAGGCTTTTGCTAACCACAGCTTTAACCATAGGTGGATGAGAATACTAGTACGTGCTACATGCCGCTGCTGCTGGAGTCTGAGCAGAGGTCAGTACCTCTGGCAGCTGTCTTACCTATGATCATCCTGAGAGCCACAGAGATTTCCCCCTGTTTTACTTGCACAAGAAGGAAAAGGTTGCCTCTATTTTATTTCACTTGCACCTGTAACAGTAAGCAGAGCATACAACAGGTGAGGCTGAGGCAGTGCCTAGCTACCTTGTTCAGTGTTCAAAGGCAGCCACTTGGAAGAAACCAACAAATACTTCAGAAATACAGGGCTAGACCTCAGCTACAGTAGCATAAAATCAGATTAACTCCACAGAAGCTGGAGTTATCACCATCTCACAGCCGTGATGCCATTCTGAGTCTAGCCCACAATGCTGTAAGTACCCAAGCTAAGTTCTCTCTCTGTATCAGTGTATGAATACTGAAAAGATTTTATACAGCTTCAAAATAAGAGAAGGGCAAAGAATGCTTGGTAGATAAGCAAAAAAATAAGACTTTGCCACTTAGTCTTCGAGATGTTTAATCCAGGTCATGAAGGACCAGGCTAAAACTCACACACGTTAAGTATGCAATGCCCTACGGTGTGTGTCAACAATATGTACCCGACTAATCTCTTGAAAAGGAATGGCGGTTGAGGAAAGCTGTGTGGCTCAGAGAGAGAAATGCAAATGCAGATCGACCCTGTAATGAAAAACCTCCTTATTAAACTGTGTTTTATCTTGGAGCAGTCCTTCTTTTCGGAACACATCCAAGCAGAGATAAAGGCATCTTACCATACTCATTAAACTGTGCAAGGTTTGATTCTATCAGACTCAGATAATTTGCATATGGATCAGTTTAATCTAGTTCTTCCTGTCTCACACCTATTGTTAATCATGCCTAGACTCCCTCCCCGCTTACTAATACTCATTCCCCCTCCTCCTCCATTCCTTTGATTCAAGTAGATAAATGAATAGGCATAAGGACATCAACATCTTTCTGAGTGATCATCTGCCTTGTATGCTCAATGTCCCATGTTTTGCTGATTATGTCCTGGTTGGCATCCCGTGTGTTCTTGATAGTCCCTGTCTTTGCTGATTTAGGAAGACTGGCAAGACAGAGGAGGAATATTGACTCAGGCTCTAAGCCCCATCTTAGGTTTACTTCTAGCCACAAATTAAGTGAGATTTGTGTTCTCAACTTACTCGGCATCATTAGAAAATATCTCTCCAAGTAGCATGTTAAACTTAACAAAGTGAATCCTTTTCTTTCAGGAGCTGAGTATTATTTCTGCTTTCAGCCAGCAATGGTGATAGATGCTTTTACATAATCAATCTACAGTGATGGTGCAACCTGTTTTTTGCACAAGTAGGTATTTTTATGTATCAGAGGCAATACTGTTTGGGTCATTTGATAGCAGTGCTAGAGCTCTGTAAGATTTTCCCTCTGAATGACTGAGTTTGTGCTGCTTTTTCAGAGAATAATTACAACCACAGGTTGAATGACTCTGCCCCAGATATATTGTCATGAATCCCAAACCCTAGATTTGTTTTTTATTGTAGGGTTTTCGTTTCATTGTTCAGTATATTCTGTCCAGCCACATCACAGTTATGGCCTTGGGGAGGTAATAGGTTTTATGATTGTGTGAGGAACGTGAGAGCAACAGATTGGGCAGTTTACGCAAAATGTCTAGCATGGTGATTTTTCCACTCAAGGCTGATGCTGTGCAAGCCTGTCGAGGAGATATTAATACATCCATATTAAAAACAGGATCTTTATTTTAAATTGTTTTGTTGTACTCTATCCATAGCTTTTATAGAAATTCAGCTGCAGTTAGAATAATGTCCTCTAAAAAATGAAGGTCGGGCTCCCAGGAGGAGCTGCCTTTCAGTGGCATAGGGGTTTTTTTTGGTGTAAGGACAGCCATACAAGTGCAGTTGCACCCATCATTCATTCAGCTAACATCACACAAAGTGACCCCAATCTTTCCTTTTTAGTGATGGTGACCTGGGTGAATTCTCTCAGTCTGGAAGGGATTTTGTCATAGACAGAAAGTGTGTGTAAACAGTGCAGTGCAGAGGGAGGGGATGGAGGACAGAACCCAGATTCAATGTTCTCCAGTATAGCTCCTCAGGGGTTATGTATGTATTGTGATTAAGACTAGTTTGACCACAGTAACACATTCCTGATGGGCCTCCCATTCTGTGCTGCAAGGGAATGTATGGACCAGTGAGATCTCAGCCAAATGGGACAGCTGTAGACAGCTAATAGAGATGAACCCACACGCCTCATGCATTAATATTCAAATTAATTTCTGCTGATTATACTTCAGTTTAGGATGATGCATTATTTATATTAGAAGTCCTTTTATAGTATCTTGTGAGTAAGGAAGTCACAGCTCATGAGCTGGAGAAGATGAGCTCTCCTTAGCAAGGGGCAGTCTCTGTTGTGTCTTCATAGCATTTAGCACATGGGGCTGTGAGATCACTGAACACCCATAATTCCAGACAATACGAGACACAAGATTTAATCTCTGACAGCTTTTTCCACAGGACATGGAGAAATTAATTAAATCTGCCTGCCCTTCTAGAAACAGGAAGGAATTTAAAATTCGTGCTAAAAATGTTAGCTGAATAATTTTAAACCTCAGGAAGGGGTGGAAAGGTTATATTCAGTTTCAATTTCTGGGAAGGACTAAGGACCAAGTCAGCAGGATTTTAGACAAATTTGATGCAGCTCTCCCTGTTAAAATTTTGTACCTGAAACTACAACACCCTGACATTTTTTCCCTTGTCTGAAGCACTTGAAAGATTTTTACAGAACTTGGGGATTTCAGCTGGCTGAATGAAATCATTCACTGTCAGCAAGAATGTAAAGATGACTGTGGCTTCACTAAGCCCTTTTCTGCTGCTAAGGTGGCAGTTTTAGATTCCTTGTCATGACATAAGTGAAAACAGCTTTGGAAAGCATGCATTGAAAGAGGCTAATCTAAGGTTTAAGTACCTTCAGAACCATATTGGCTAATTTGGAGTAATTGATTTTTCTCAGTCTTCATGTTCCTTTTAATTTAATTTGTTTTCAGTGTGCAGTTTTTTAGAGAGGAGAGGTGAGAGGAGGAGAAGAAGTGAATTTCCATCTCTAGCACCATATTAACAAGGCAGTATCCCTACAATAGCCTCCATCCCTGGAGCTACTGGATTGCCTGGGAGCAGTAGGATACTGTCCCTCTGTGAGGATGGATGGTGTGGGACAGAATAGTGGAATATAAGGGTGCCAGTGAGCTTCACAGGTATTTGCTAAAAAGGGAGGAATGCAGTACCAAGAGTTTGCTTCAGAAGGTGCAGACTCACTTGTGCACCTTTCTCTTCTAGTCTGTCCCAAGCCTGCTCGCTCATACCTGGGCCTCCTTCCTCTGCTTCCCACACAGCTGGAGCTGTCATCCAGCTCCATGAAACACTGTCTATTTCTCAATCCCCTGTGATGTCAGGACACTAACAGGCACAGCAGCAGGACTAGTCACTCTGTGTACTCCACCGTTGTGTCCAGGGTCACATCAGCTGCTGGTACTAGGCAAACCACTGCTCCCAGGTCCTGGGACACAGCCTGATCAGGGTAAATGGCATCTCTGAGCAAAAATTGCACAGGATGAGCAAAAAAAGGCAGTTTAAAAAACAGCTGTTTAGCTAAACTGGACCATAGTTTTGTAATTATGTCAAAAAAAAATGCCTCTGGTGCCCCTTCATACCCCAGCAAATTCATAGCTTCCCTTCTAAGAGAGGAGGACCATTTCATAAACTGCAGCTTGTGTACTGCAGATGCAGGAGAGCAAGTGAGTGAAGTTGGGAAAAGTGAGGCAATGTTAATATAATCTCTATATCTAACAGCTGCCATCTGCACATGAATAATAGACATTAGCATGGAGTACTCTCAATTACCTTTGCTTTTGTGCATGTTAAATTCATCATTCATACGTGCAGGAAGAGAAAAACTAAGCATAAATATTCAGCCTGCAAATAAGAAAGGATTACATAAGAAACTCTTCTGATATTCTTCCCTTTTGTTTGTTTGGTTTTTTTAATTCCTGCCACATGCTCTATGTTCCTAGAAAGTCTGAGAATTCATTCTTCTTAATGCACTTTCTGCTAGAACTAAAATATGTCAAGGTTTGGTTTTTCTCTGCCAGGGAAGATCCTGGAGACCACAACACCACAGTAGGTCATGATATAAAGGTTTACAGGCATGTGTCTTAAAAAACTCTATCACTTCTAACAAACTCTGCAAGTCCAATTTCCTCTCCAGTGAAAATTTACAAGCAGATTCAAACAAACTAATTTATTTACAGTGTATGAATGCTGGGAGAAAATTTTGTTTAACTTAGTAAAATTATAGTATAAAGTGGCATTGACCTGAAGAAGATCTCTCTCAACATTATCTGCTATATATCAATTGACTAAGAGAGTCTGAATCTCATTACTGAATGGGCAGCCTTTATAATCATTGTTCACTAAATACAGATTAAATGGTTTGAAGATAATAATCATCCTTCCTACTCTTACCTTTACAGGGGTACCTCTGTGCTTTGCATTTAACATATCATGCTAAAACACCCACTATTCAGGGCAGATATCTGTTTAGCATATTTTAATTCTTAGGTCATCAATAGAATGATATCATTTGATAGAAGTATGGCTTAATGATAGTGCTTTCCTTTTTTCTACTTCTTCCTTCAGTACATAGGTGCTGGACATTGGTTTTAGGGCAGATTCTCTGGGTTTAGTATAGGAAGACTATTTAGCACTGTATTTGCCATTTGCCTCTGAGGCTTTCTCTCATTCCTGTTGTTAGAGAATCAGCCCTGGAGATGAAGGGCTGTGATGGAGCAACCTGAGTTTCTCACAGCCAAGAGCCTTCCTGCTGGGCTGTGCTTGGCTGGTGACAAGGCAGTGGAGAGAGTCCCACTGCACTGGAAGGAACAGGGACCAGCCAGAGCAGCCCATGGGAGAGGGTGATCCAGACACAGGGCAGCAGACTGCCAGGTCACAGAACCACAGAATCACAGAATGGGTCAGGTTGGAAGGAACCACAGTGGGTCATCTGGTCCAACCTCCCTGCTCAAGCAGGAGGCACAGGATTGTGTCCAGACGGTTCTTGAATATTTTCATTGGAGAAGACTCCACAAGCTCCCTGGACAATCTGTTCCAGTGCTCAGTCACCCGCACAGTAAAGAAGTTCTTCCTCAGGTTCAGGTAGATCTTCCTGTGCATCATTTTCTGCCCATTGCCTCTTGTCCTATTGCTGGGCACCACCAAGAAGTGCCTAGAAACATCCTCTTGGCACCCTCCCTTAAGATACTCATAGACATTGTTCTTGTCCCCTCCCAGTTGTCTTTTCTTGAGCCTGAACAGGCCAAGTTCCCTCAGCCTTTCCTTGTAAGGGAAGTGCTCCAGTCCCTTAATCATCTTCATCGCCCTCCACTGGACAGGAGCTCCATGTCTCCCTTGTACTGAGGAGCCCAGAACTGGACACAGCACTTCAGATGTGGCCTCACCAGGGCTGAGCAGAAGGGCAGGATCACATCCCTCGACCTGCTGGCAATGCTCTTCCTAATGCACCCAGGACACCGCTGGCCTTCTTGCCCACAAGGGCTCTGCTGGCCCATGGACAGCTTGTTGTCCACCAGGACCCTCAGGTCCTTCTCTGCAGAGCTGCTTCCCAGCAGGTCAGCCCCCGGCCTGTGCTGGTGCCTGGGGTTATTCTTCCCCAGGGGCAGGACCCTGCATTTGCCTTTGCTGAACTTCAGACCGTTCTTCTCTGCCCCTCTCTCCAGCCTATCGAGGTCCTTCCGAAGGGCTGCCCAGCCCTCCGGGGCATCAGCCACTCCTCCCAGTCTTGGTGTCACCAGCAAACTTGCTGAGCCAGCATTCTGTGCCTTCATCCAAGTCATTGAGGAATAACAAATACTGGGCCAAATATTGAACCCTGGGGCACACCTCTAGTGACAGGCCTCCAACTAGACCCTGTGCCACTGATTAAAAATTGCATCCCAGGTTGTGAAAAGTGTGCCGCTACTTCTGCAGAAATAGTAGTTTTGCCACTGCTGGTATAATCGAATATTACCAGTTTATGTAAAAGGACACCCCAGCTAATCAACAAATTAGGAATCTAGCCAAGAACTCTGACCAAATATGAGGTCAGTACCATTAAAGAAAAAAGATGTGGAAAGGGTCTTTTTCCTCACTGAGTCCATTTCTTGAAGTAATGGACAGGGGCATTATGTAAGCACTTCACAAATTGATCCAGTACATAGCCAGCTTGGTTTCTCCTACAAACTGGTCTTTACAAGTCCTGATCAAGCTAAGAGATATGTTCTAACTCTGGTTTAGTTCAGATTCATACAAAGCAGACACAAAGGGTTTGATACCTTTCACTTTCTAATGAGAAATTACATCACATACTCATAGTAACTGTGCACAGTTAACCTCTAGTGTACAGAGGTTTTTCTTCCTGTGTCATTTGTAACCAAAATACTCCTATGTAATAAATTTTCTGTTACTTTTTGCACTCTAAAGTGCACCCTGTTTCTTTCTGCCAGACCATCAAAGCTTTCAGCTTCTTTTATGCTCTCTTCTAACCCTTATCTATGTTCACAATGCCCCTCAGCCTCATACCAACAAAAAAAGTGATGGTCTATGGCTCTGGAAAGGAAAGCAGTTATGATGTCTTTAGCGAGGGAGACTGTCCCATCCTACTTGCGAGCAGGCATCATCTTCCAGGTCAGTTAAATGAGAAGCCATGTTTCTGCATCTAAATTCCAACTACAAAATCTATTCCTTGTGTCTCTCAGTGTTTTGATGTGATGAACTCATGAAGAAAAGAGGAGACTGGTCACAGCACATCAGGGAAATCCTGTAAACCTCAGAGTGCCTTCTTGTCCGGCAGCTGTAAATGAATGTAATTGTGCTTATTCATGTGTATAAATGTGCTAGAGAAAAATAAGGGAAGCACTCTGGACTAAACTGGGTACATTTCACTGGCCAGTGATTTCCAGTGTGTAAATCTGAAGCTGCAGTGGATAATGAACAGTTTGTCCTACTACTGTCCACACATTCTTCTCAAGCTTTTTGAAAAATAAGCTTCTGTTTGAAAACCATAGAGTTCCATGCCCTTGTGCAGTTTGAAGTTTCTGCTTGCCAATTGATATTTTGCAGATTACATCTGTAACTGCACTATGCTGTAGGCACATAATATAAGAGGGAAAAAATGTGCTTTTTGTAGAATCAAGGTTAATAATATACACCCTCACTCAACCAGCTTGAATATATGGAGACATTCATTAACAAATTGATTTGTAATCTAAAGGAGCTATTTCAAATGATGAGTGTCAAGAGGTTGTGTTTAACAGACAATAAATACCATAGGCATGTTATGAGTTTGTTCCAGCCTTGGAAGCAGTATCTCACAGCTGTTGTGCCACCAGGAATACCTACACTCCATGAAACACCTAACACATGACATATTTAAAGAACATCCTGGCTTCATTATGCAATAAAGTCTGATTTTTTTTTTTCAATCCTTAGCCTTTCTTCTACAAACTCAGAAATGTGTCTCATATCAAACCAGGCGTTACCTGTGTGTCTGGGCTGCAGTCTTTGTACAGAGGGTGTAAACAGCTCCCATTTCTTCTGAAAAGCTGTCTCATTGACTTCCCTGTGCACTTTTCTGTAATTCTATCCCAGCACAAGTTAGTCAGGGTCAGACTCTTGGTCAACTCTTGAAGGAGCAGCCTTTAAGGTAAACCTGCCCAGTAGAGAAAGCAGTACTGGTAATTATAGATGGGATAGACCTTTTTTGACTTGGTACTGATAGAACAAGTGAATCAGAACAGTGTGAAAAGTCAACAAACTTAGAGGACTAAGAATATTTGGAAAACAAGGGAGGTTTGATGACTTGTGGTAATAAAAAAGCCCTGGGTGTGTAGAGGGGGCAGTGATGATTTAGTGTGAGCAATCACATTCTTCCTGCCCCATCATCCTAGCAGTGCTGCACAGCTCATAACCACTCATGAGTCACTACCTCCATTCTAGTGCATTTGCTTTTCCAGTGAAACTCCCAGGTCTATCCTGAAATTGCCGTGTAGCAATGCAGAGAACTATGAGCACAGCACACCACATACCACATCTGCTGCTGTGCCCCAGCAACAGATAACATGGTCTCTGCATGTTCCCTTCAGCCTGTCAGCACTCAAATATCATTTGTGCTGGTATGGGGTGAAAAGTAATAGCAAAATGTGGGATGTTATGAGAAACACATTAGCCCTTTTATGTTGAAAGTCTAATACAATATGTATTTTAAATTATAAAACTATTCCATCATGTATATGCTGTCTCTCTTTCTCTCTACTTTGTTTGCTGCTGCTATTCAGTTTAGTCTAAATCATGAAAATCTGAAATCATATTCTTGTTTACTGCTGCCTTCTCCTCCCCCCTCCCCATTTTTCTCTCTAAGCTGCTTGAAAACATTCAGTTACCCAGCCCTGGAGGTGAAACTACTCAGAGAACTTCAAGGTTATGAAATGCAAAAGCTTGGCTTTTATTTGTTTCACAGTCAGCAAAAGCAGTGCACAGGATGAAAACCTCTGTTGTGCAGCTCTGCTAACACATAAAGGAAGCTTTAATTGAGTTTAAAAAGCAAGAGTATTTTTACATAATTAGGAAAAACAAAAACCCCCACAACAATGTTGAACAAAGAGTGTTGTTTTTTATATAAATACAGTGGGAAGCTTAAAAAAAAGGCAAAGAAAGCACCCAATGGCCAAAGCAGATTAACAACATTCAGGGTGCTACTGCTATGTTTGATAGAAAAGCAAAACCATTGGTGAGAATTAAGTACTCACTGCAGAGAGGGAGAAACATTTGAAGCTATCAAAGAGAGAAGTCTTGATGTCAAAAAGAAAGAGGAATCTTGGTATAAAGGACGGTTAGAGCTTTTACTGTGGAATGATCTGAATTTTGAAAAGTCACCCACAAGAGGTAGAGAACAAACAACAGAGTTCAAGAGCTAATAGCTGTGCAAAAAATAAAAATAATAATAATAGAAAAAGGAATAATTGATAGTATCTGAGCAATAGATAGAAATGTTTTAGGGAGCTGAACATAGAGATCTGAGGTTCTTTGTCTTGAATTGCTTGTTAAGTCATTAGCACTCCCACTTTTCTTCATAAGTCTTGTAGCAGTTAGCTCAGACATTGCAGAAGGAATTAAAATAAAAACTTAGTTTTCCTCTTTGCCTGGGTTGTGCCTGAAAAACAATACATATTTATGTGTGCAGAGTTGTCAACACGTTACACAGCACTTGTAAGTGCTATCCATATTCAGCGATATGGTTGCACAATTATAAAGCACACGTGCTTGCATCTCTCTTGGAGATGTACAATAGGAAGCTGTTTGAAATACTGCCACAGCTATTGCACCCAAGTGCATTTTTATGCAGCCCTCTTTGTCAGCAATTTGTCCTTGTGCTCTAATAGTGACAACGATTAGGTGCGCTGAGGTGTGCCAGAAGTTATACACCTCAGACAAACTGGAGATGGAGTCAGAGCCTGTGGGGCCTGATCCCCCTACGCCTCCTACACACCTCCTACAAGGTGACCTTGGCTTCTGTGGCTTCGCTCAGCTCTCTGAGGCCTGGAAAAACACTAGGCAGCTTCAATGCCCACAGGCAGTTCTGTTGCAGACTTATTACTGGTAATTGCCACCTTACACCCCAACTTCCCTGAGCGATGCTGCTGCTGGTCCCCCGGCACGGGCTGCCTTCGCTTTTGCTGCACAAGCTGCTGGCAGCACAAACTGCTCCTCAGGAGCTCAGCCCTCCTCCAGAGGCAGCTGCCAGGGACTCCCACGGCACAGGTAGTAAACGATAGAGACATGTTTGGGGCAGATGTTCCAGCTGTTGCACTTAGACCTGGGTGCAGAACCTGAACTGCCCCAGACGACTGAGTTTGGTTCTGGGCATAGTAAAAATCAAAGCACAAACTGCTGTGACAGTGAAACTTATGACAGGGATGATATAAAATGGCTGCCAGCAATTGCAGAGGATTGGACTAGAGCCAGGGTACATTAAAATATTTGCAGCAGACCTAAAAAAAAAGCAAACTGACTTCCAGAGTATGGAAGGGGTCTGTGCATTTGTGTTTGTATGTGTTGTGGTATACGTGTGGGTTCATTTTTAGTGAAATCATGTACTTCCATCATTTCCTTGACGGCTTGATTTTGGGAGGATTTCCTGATAATTTGTGCCAAATGAAACTTCCTTTAGTTATCTCCCTGCTGTATCTTCTGATAACTTGCCCTGTTTTCTAGCTCCAGCCATGGCTGATGAAACTAGATTAAGCTTCCAAAATTACACTGCAGTGAATCAAAGCTAGAGAAAATAGCAAGGAAGAATTAAATATTGTCCCTGTGCTGTTCTTCAGCCAAGCTGATTCCAAATAATTGAAAAAGCAGAGTTCTCAGAAAGCCATTCTTAGGGTGGGAGGGGGAAATGCCATCTTCCCAACAGGTAGTGGTTTCGGTCAGAGTGGAAAGTAGAAGTCTATTTTGAGGCAGTCTTTTTTCCTTATCTTCCCGACTAGATGGAAGAGGGAAGCTTTGCGAAGCACTGGAAAGTCTCTTGCATGACTGCCAGCCCAGAAATGCTTGAGAGAGGAACCGCACTTGAGCTGCTCTATGGGAAATGCAGGAAAATGCCATGGAGGTGAAGAAAAGAGCTCAGACTTCACTTAGTTAATTCTAACCAGATTTGGGTTGTGTTTATGTCTAGCAAGGAAATTAGTTTCCTTAGATTAAACCACCGGTTGCTGACTGAGAAATCATTGACATGGCTAAACCTCTCCATCCACATGGTCATACACAGTGCTTTGTGGAGACATGCTAATGAGCTCTAGCTGAATTAATTCAATCACCAGAAGCAACATTCCCACCTCAGGACAACTACGTGCCTCAGAGCAGCCAGCGTTCCTGGCAAACAAGGTCTTTCCCTTCTGCTGTTTGGTGCAGGCTCAGCATGCCCAAGACATCCCTTTATCATTGCATCGGGCTGCAACATGATCTGAAACTTCCTATGTGAACTGCTGTGGGGAAGTAAGTTTTTCTGTCCATGCGTTTACTTCACAAGCTTCTAGGCACACTTCCTCTGGAAAACCATGGCATAAGCTTGCCTACATGTTGCTNATAGGAGTGATGGGAAGCTGTACTTCCTCTGGAAAACCATAGCATAAGCTTGCCTACATGTTGCTGCTTGGTACCAGCCCAGTCTGGTGTGACCATCAAACAGTTGCATACAGAGAGGCTAGAGCTTAATGTTTCTGTACTGGTATTAACACCCATTGTCAGTGCTATTTCTGGATCTTCTCCATGTGGCTATTACTGGCTTAAGGGTTTAGATTGAGCACTTTAAAATATCTTAGGGAACCAGTAGAGAGAGGTTAGCAGGGAAATCAATTGCTGAAGGGGATATGGAATCTTTACTTCTGGTGGCTCTTAAGAACAGGCTGCATGAATGCCTTTCCAGGGTAGTTCAGCTATAGTGGGTTCATTCTAGATGACCTCTTGAGATGCCACAGCTGCAACTGGTGCAAAAGCTCTCAGCATTTGTACCCGTGCCAACACAGCTCACCAGCAACTTAGTCATAGCATCAGTGAACACATTTCTTTGGAAGAACTGCCCCTTACTTTGGCTAAGCCAACACACTGACTGGGGCCTAAGCAGCAGTAAACTTGTTACCTCTGTCAGTCTGAAAATTCCTCACTGGTACACGGAGAGGCTGTGAGGCGTTCTTGCCTGCTCCTGACAAGCCATCTCCCCTCAGGGCACCAGTGTGGGCATGAAAAAATGGCAGAGTCAAGGGCTCTGGGGAGGATTAGCTCAACTTTGCTTCATCTCCCTAGACAGCTTTGGCTGAGCAGGAAGGTTTCTCCACATATTCTGGAAGGTTTAAAAATGGTCTTTCTCCCTCTGATGAAAGTTAACTGTTGTGCAGTAGTACCATGTGAGGGATGTCTGAGGTGTCTCTGCCTATCTGGGCTGTCTTTGGAGTGCAGTTAAGTTTAGACAGGATGATGCCCAGCAACTATCTGAAGCCTTAAACTCCATTTTCTCTAAATTTTACACTCCTATCAGGAAGTAAATCCCTCTTTGATTGGGGGTGGAATTGAAAAGCTGGCAGGTCACTGTCTTCATTGCTGTGTCTGCAGATACAAATTCACTCAGTTACTGCATAACTGTGAGTGACACAGAGGGCATCACAGGCCAGAGCCCAGTTCAAAAGTGAAAGAATCACATAACTCATGGTGAGAGTGACAATAGGCACAATCTCACTGCTGATATGCTCAGAGAAGATAGAGGAGACAGAGTGGCAAATACTTGCTTTATCTTGACCACAATACTGATAAGGTGTTCCTATGGCTCCTTTCCTACATAACTGCATCGTTCAATTAATGCTGACCACCATTTAGCTAACACAACTCTTTCTGCCTTTTCTGATGAAGGAAAAGTTTTTTGCTTTCATTATCTTATGTCAAACAGAGTTAACAAGCCCCTTCAACTGTAGTAAATTCTTTTTCTGTTTTGTGGGGCATCTAATACAGCTTTTGGCAGTGACAGCAACAGCAATGCTTCTCCATATGGCCAAGCCTTTCCTGCCACCTGTACTGTAGGAGCACATTTGTCTGACATAGCATCCTGGTGAGCTTTCAGTGAAAATGCAGTCACGTCACACCGGCAAGTCCACAGTGTCCGGGTTTGGTTTGGCTCACCAACAACCAGCTGTTTCCAAACAGTTTCTGTTCATCCAGAGCCAGACTGGACTTTATAAAAGTGTTCTTGGTAAAAGCAAATAAAAAATGCTTAATGAAATGTTTGGTGTGTATCTCATGTACTACTGATTAACTACCAGGCAAGAGGATCTTTAGAAGTATTCAATTACAGTTTCCTTTTGTCCCATGACAGAAGCTACAGATGGTTTATGTGCATTTGTTGTTTATTGAATGGATTTGATGTATTTCTAGAAAAGAGCAGATAGCAAAATCTTGATTTGAGCTTTCCTACAATTCCAGATTATTCACAATTGGAATTCTGGTCCATACTTAGTGCGAGGCTCTTCAACTATGAAATGTACTTAGATCAGTTGGGCACCTTAGCAATTGTTTGTCACTAATTTCTTCTTTTCCAGTCCATTCCACTTCTATCAATGCACTGAGTCAATTTCTACTGCAGTCCACTAACTTCACAAGAGAAATAACACTCATGAACAAGCTCATAACTTGTTCCAAATTGGGAGCAAAGCAGGACAATGGAATAACACTGCACTTCACAGGATGGACGGCAGGAGAGAAGCTGACTGTGAAGAGGTAAATTTAGACAGGCACAGTTCTTTACAATAATATTAGGAAATTAAACTACATTTATACATTTGTTTTAATGCACTTTTAAAGGAAATTGAGAGAAACATACAGAAGTAAGTAAGGAATATGAGGAAAGGAGAGAGTTTCAGGACTGAAGATAGGTCAAGAGGCCAAGGAAAGCAAAGTGACCATTTACATGCAGAGTTCCTTCCATATGACAACACATCCTGGTGGATCACAGCACTTCAGAAGCTTAAAATGGCAAAAAGTTTTAGGTATTTCCCATGACCCAGCTTACAGCAGATCTGAAACTGATGTTGCTCATGCCAACACATTACAATGCAGTTTAGCAGTATGAAACACTATTGCAAGTGAAAGCAGCAGTTGGCGAAGTGTAACAGCTGCTCAGATATTCTATTTGAAGATTCATTATTAACTCATCTACATTAAAGAGATTGGTGAAGTTGGATAGTTGTATTACTGTATGTCATGCATCTTTTCAAATCCAACAAGTCTGGTGGAAAATACGTGATTTTGAAGAGTGCAGTATGTCTCCACAAAATTAGAATCCTTTTCTCCTCCAGGTTTTCCCTCCCTCAAATTTGTGCCATGTATTTCCTCATCAAAAAAAAGGGACAATGATCATTATCCAGTTCCTTCTTATCAGGCCATGTTAATGTTGGATGTCAATTCAGAGTTTTGTGGTCAGAAACTCATGTAAAATTCCTTAAAATTTTTTTCTCTGATTCAGACCCATAACTAAAGAAGAATCAACTTATAGGAAGAGAGTAAATTAAGAGAACTCTTCATGTCAATCCTGCAGAACATGGGTTGTGCATCTTTAGAGGAATGTTTGCAGGTGTTTGGACAGGGTTATGCTTTCTGTTTGCTTATTTGAATATTAGCTTTAATATTCAACAGTTTTACATTTTCTTGTAGTGACTTGGTCTTGGAGTTAACTTGGAAAGTCTCATGCGCAGCAAGCACCTCAGAAAATTTCCCACTTATGTATGTTGTATTGACAAATACTTTATAAACTTCACTAAGGGGGGGACTTAATCAGGCAGAACTTCTGCATAGCTGAATTCCTCCTCATTCCTGATAAAAATAAAATAGTTCTTCTCCTCAGTTAGCCTCTCAACACCTCTTATTCCCACCAAGCTTTTATTGTCATTCTTGTCTCTCCAACATGATGTACATACTTAGCCCAGCTTGGTAGCATTTCTATCGGATTGAGAAAAGTCTGACAGCATCTTTGGCTTTCCTAATTGAGCCAAAGAAACCCAGCATGCCAGGTGCTTCTAAGAGTAAAAGATTTTCTCTGTTTCCAGGATTGGACCATGCCAATCTCGGCAGCCACAAATTGTATCTGCAATTGATATGTAAAAATCTATCATGGAAAGCTGCATGCTGGAGTAGTTTGTGTCTCCATGTGCCATATGTTTAAGTGAAAGAGTGTGACAATCACAGCAGCACACTGTCCAGAAGTCATACGCAGTTAACAAAATGCAACATGATTGTTGGCAGGCCTGCTGGTCTGGGTCATGCAGCCAAAGCTGAATTTATAAAACACGGTAAACAGGATGGCAAGACAAGAAAGGCAATTGGCATGTGAAACCATGCAGCAGCCTGACAGGAATGCTCTGAAATTGCCTCCCAGTTTCATAGGGTTTCATATTACCATTTCTTTCTGCCTGTCTGGCCCAGATGAGGACTTACCTATCTGCCCTTCCACCAAAACATAGCTCTTGAAAATTAAGTTTAGACTGGAGTACTTCAAGTTTTTACTCAGGAGAAGTCCCCATATCTGAAGGACATCAAAGATGTGGCAGTTAGATTTCAGTGCTAGAGGTAAGCTCAGGTGTTTCACAGTAGAGAGAAAAAGGGGTTTATAGGAAAGCTGAAACCCCTTTCCAGTTAGGAGTGCTGGGCCACATTTTCACATGGTAGCACATGGTGGCACAGACAAGTAGCTGCACAGTCCCTCATCCTGTCCATGCTGAGTTGTCCCTGCAGAAGACAGGGTCTATCTTCCTATGCTGAAGGGCAAAAAGTGCATTTGATGGGACTTTGATCTCTGCCAAAAAGAAAAAAAAAAGTGGATTGGGTGTTTTATGCAGGAAGGAGGGAGTTGTTTGCACTCAGGCAGCAATTATACCCTGAAATCCAGAGGCTGACGGTTGCTGCTCCAGGGCAGCCGACTGCTTCCTGCAGCTGGCTGCTTAATACTGCAAAGGTGATGAAACCTGAAGGGAGCCACTGAATAGGTGGTAATTATGACTGACACAATGACGGCTTGTGCAGACATGTAACTGTGAAACAAAACACTGCAGTTAGCTAACAAGAGATCGGTATAAGTTTTTTCACTGGCACGGTGTCTCCTGTCTGACACTTCTGAAATTGGAGGAAAAAAAGCATTGTGAGCTTCAGCATTCAGAGACAGAATAGGCCAGACAAGCTGAGAGTGGAAAGCCAACATCTGCCCCTTTCTGGATGATTATAGCAGATTCTGTTTTCATGTTGATTTCTGAAAACCTGCTTTCCCTACTTGCAGTTTTTTCCTTCATAAATGTCTCTTTTGGGTTCTCTCCCTGTGACATGGGTGACTACACTACGCCTCTGTCTCAAGCACACAATCTTCTGAAGAGTTTCAAAGAACTATAAGGGGGCATTTGTGGATCCAAATCAACGTTATCTAATTATTCTCTTTTCTTTCCTTTATCCCCTTAGAGGGACCGAGAGGCTTTCTTGAGTTATAAAATTAGGCTTTTATACAGAGGGCTGGGACATCCTGTTCAATCAGCACATCTTTGGAACTTCTTCAAGTGTAAATGGACAAAAAAATATCCTTTTCCTGCCCTGTGAAAATCTCTGAGATAAATCAGAAATCTTCTAGATTTCTATAATAGTAGCTAGGAAACAGGAGAATAAGGATTCAAATTCCTTACTAACTGCATAAGCATTGATCCGCGGTCCTTTCCTCCTCTTTAAAGTGAAACATGGAACTGCCCTGGCAAGACTTGCTTTTAATTCCATATGAAGCTAGTGTCCAAAGTTCACATCTGAGATGGGAACTCGGCAAAGTAGGAACCTGTACCAGATGAGAACCCTAAGAGCACGCGTGCTGAGGATGGCAGAGGAAATTATTTTTATCACTCCACTGTGAAAGAGACAAAAAAAAATCCACTCTGTTGTTGGAAATCTTATGCAGTGAAAGTTTTATCAGAAGGAGTACAATTCCACAATATATATCCCTCTCAATCGATCTATACTTTTTAATGAGAAACTTTTTTCTGACATTTTCCAACCATTTGCTGATTCTGCCAACAGTGGATTTTTTTTCCATGGAAACTCAATGGAGTACTCTTCCCTAATGTAGTCTGCTGGAATTACACAATTTAAAAACCTCTTACATCTCCTTTTCATCTTTGGACTTTTTCCTATATAGAAAAGTGGAAAGTCTTTGCTTCATCAGAAGCCATGTCATTACTTGGAAAAAGCCTCCTGATCCCCAAACCCACCAGTCAGAATTCAAGCAAAAATCTGTAAATCTTGAAGACCCTTGCAAACATATAACAATAATCCATTTTACTTACAGTCTTTGCAGAATGATTTTATCTCTACCTGTCCCACTCATGACATTTTTCTATGGTTGTCCAAACAGCTACCTGTACAGCTCAATGACCATACCTTTTAATCTGTGTTTAAAGAGGCTGTGATGCAAAGTTAGCACAATGTAACTTACACAAAAATGAATGGAAAATGCTTCACTTTTCTGCAGCTACAGTTTATTATTCAATGGCCAGTGGTTTTGTCTAAGCAGTTTGTCTCTTGTTCAGGAGACATACATATGTTCCAGATTGAGGGCTAATAACCATAGGGATAAACTCTTCTTTGAAGAAAAGTTGTAATCCAATTTATAGTTTTCCAGTTATTTCACTGTGTTGAAACAATATTCATCCACCTTTGTTTCTGAGGCCAGAGAGTGGCCTGTGGAAAGCATTTGCTGTATAAATAAACATATAGAATTGTGTTTGTGTCCCTCCCCAGTGGTACATACCAGCTTTGGTTACCAGTCATTTATTTCTCCTGCTGTGCAAAACACTGAACACTGAGAATTAACTAAAAGCAGGTTTTCTTTTCTGGATTTTAATAGAAAAAAAACCCCAGCAAGCGTGCCTTTAGGGTTGCTTCCTAAATTCTACTTTGGATTCAATCCTTACCTAGATCTTGTTTAAATGCATTAGGCTGTCACTCCATCTACTCCAGCATACTGTCTTGGACAGTGGCCAGTGCTTTCCCAGAGGAGCTTTACATGCCTGAAGGAGGAAGGGATGGTAGGAAAATAGCAAGGTGTACCATCAGTTAGAGGAAAGACACACAGCTAAAGTTATTTCCTCTTACTCACAGCTCTCCTTACATCACCTGGAGCAAACAATATGATAGCAGGTGCATGTAATGTAAAGCCACAGCACACAGACCACTGGAAATGCAATGCCAGGAGGGAGATGTTGGAATATGTCTGCATAATATTGTTAGAACCATGGAGTAAGCCTGCACATATGAAAAGGCAAAAAAATCTGCTGTTCAAGATTGTACTCCACTATGCTTAGGAGGAACAAGGAACTGTGATATAGGAGCTTTAGCTCTGGTTCAGAGAATCTAGATCTGCTGCCTACTTCCTGTCATCCACGGATGAGTGATAGCCATGGCTGGAGCATCAATACTCATCACACACTCCACAGTACCAATAGCCAGAGATTTATAGAATTGAGGTGTGAAGGGCCCTCCGGAGGTCTGTGGTTGTCTTATGCTCAAAGTAGGGCCAACTTCAAATAGTAGAGGTAACGTTAAAAATTAGGCAATCATTTGTGTCCTGTCTCATCCAGTGAATACATTACCAGAAATCAAACTTACCATGCATGGGGAGAGCTAAGAGGGTCAACATGGAACACCTTGAGGATCACAGGTCTACAGTGATAGACGACACAGATTGGACATAAAAGTATGAAACAACTTCATGAGCTTGAATATCACTCACAGAGGCATTGCATCTCCTAACAAGAAGGACAGGAAACATGGCTGTCACAGTTGTACAGAAAATATTTAAAACAACAAAGGTGGATTTTCCTTTATTTTTCTTTTCTTTTTTTAATTTCTGTACATTTCAGATGGATTTTGATGTAATTTTCAAAGCCTTCATTATAATCACCTGGCCTTGAATTTCTCTTTCCTTCTTTTTTAATAAATATAAAACCAGACTGTTACATAATACTAAAATTCCAGAGTAGGGGTGTTACATGTATAATCTGCATAAAGTATCAGAGCTCACAAATTAATCACCAGAATTTAGTGACATCTGAAAGTGGGCAGGGAATCCTAAAAGGCCCCCAAGAGAGTGTCTAAGGAGACACTTTGGCAGAAAACTGTGCTGACTTTCTATAAAAAGAGTGCAGTGTAGTTAATTTTAACCACATATTATGCCTAATTAACTCATTATGCAAATATGTACATAATAAGCCGCTATCATCCAAGGGCCCAAAAATCCAACAACCGTGTTCTGAAAGGTCACATCCTAAACCTCAAGTACAGAGAGAAAGGAAAAAACGAGTCAGAAGAATGAAAAAAGCTCAAATAAAGGGCTTTACTGCTGGAAAGAACAACAGCAGGAGCTTTTCAAAACATAACCACTTACCTTTTTAAAGAAAATAAATACATAGTCTGTTCTGACTCTACAGCTGTGCTTGTTCTGTCTCTTTTTCCCACGCCTACTCATCTCCTTTCATTTCTCTCCTCTAGTCCTCTCTTTCAATGTTTTCAGTACACTTTTTTGTTCCACTTTCTCTCTGGGCCAGCTGAAGCCCTGAAGACCTTGAAAGAGGAATGACAAAGAGTCCAAGGAGAGATGAGAGTTGCAGAAGGCAGAGGTGGGCTGCCAGCACATAGGGGTAGAATAAGGATGGAAGTGGGGAGGGCTTGTTTGGGACTTCTACCTGGCAAGAACTTATTAAAAAAGCAAGATCTTACTGGTAAAAAAAACCAAAGCATGCTGACTTTCACTGCGTTCATCCCAGCAAGGAAGTACTAGAGCACTGAAAAGGTTGATCACAATAATGCCATCTCATCACACCAGGGAATGCACTGGAAAATAATATCCAGCAAACAAAAATTATTTTCCTAAGTGGGCACACAAGCACAGCCCCCATTCACCCTTAACAAGGAGTGTCTCACCTTTTATTTCACAGACATAGGCCACTGTGACCCCTATTTTGCTTTTTTGGGGTTAGACTACCAGCTAACGACATACAACCCTTTCTGCTTGCCTTTTCTTCCTCTTGCTTTGAAGAATGAGAACCAGGGTAGTCAGCCCAGATGTGTCACATCCACAAGTTCTTAAATGGGCACCTAACCCTGCCACCAGCCTCCTTGTGCTGCCACAGGCCTCAGTGAGCAGCCCTTCAAGTCCTTTCTCCCACGGTCCCCTCCAGCTTTGGCACTGTTCAGTAAATGTTTTCTGTGCAACATTTCCAGTTACCTTACACATTTTGCCCCAAACCTCTGAAGCCTGTAATATATGTTGAGTATCCTACTTACTCTGCAGTCTTACCAGAATAATGGTGATAATGTTTTATCTGCCCAATGAAGCTTGTCTGGCATCATATACCATCCAAACAAGATTTTGAATTGTATTTCCATTGGAGATGATACCATCACACTTTTGACCTACTTACAGATACAGGCCCAAGTCTTATCTGCCAGATCCATCTGTGATTCCCGCTCCTGTTTCTCTGTATATTTATGTTCATGTGCTCCCTCTGCATTCCTCAGAGCGCAATAAATCCTGCCTGCCAACCCCTTCGTCACCTCTGCCTCAAAACGGATTGCTTCAAGGTCAAGCAGTTCCCTTGTAATGTACAGTTTAACCTGATTTGTGGAGGCAAAGCTTTGAAATTTTTAAAATAAGGCTAAGGTAAAGTAAAGCTTGCAAATGACACTGACGGTAAGCTGGAGTATTTCCCTCTCCAAAGAGTTCGAGCAGAGGGCACTGTGCCATCTGAAGCCATAAGAGCTGGAATTATGTTATTTATTACACATAAGATGTGCATCAAGTAGAAAAGAAAACAAATGCTGAGAACAGAAAGTGATCAAACACCTATCCATGTACATGAGCAGGAGAGACACCGAGAAAAACTCTCTCCCAGGCTGTCTGCAAATTCACACCAGTAAATACCAGCATTAGACCAGGAACTTTTTGAAACCCTCATTGAAAAAGCAAAAAAAGGACAAATTTAGGGTGGAAACGTTAAAATTATCAAGACCAATAATTAAAGGTATAAAAAACTTCTGTAGTATTTTGCCAGTTTTCACCTGGATTTGGCTGCCATGCAAGTGGTGCTCCACTGGTGAGATATTGACTATTCTTTTGAGACAGCAGTGAGGATCTGAGGCAAAATGTTGATATGGTGATTTATGATGTGTAAAGCAGAAATGCGATCACATGGGTGACCTATGCACGTTGACCTTAGCTACTTACTTGCTAAGGGTGGATGCTTTATGCTTAAAATAACAAGGTGGTAAACATCCTGAAGTGATGTAGCCCCTATGGTAAAGAACTACTAATATGTAATCCTATGGCATGGGTCAGTAATATTTCAACAGTACTGCAGATATGAAAAATAGTACATTATTAAAATGGTTACAAAATCCAAATAGTCAAAATCTTTTTGCCAGACTGCCTAAAGTTGTGGGAATAGCTTAAAAAACATGCCTTTATTTAAAAAAAATATATATTTTTTGTATTCTGCTTACACTCCTTTTGAACCCTAAGAGAGTCTCATTTTCAGCTTTCTTCTGTACAGTGAAAGCCTTTGTTTTTTAATAAACACTGCAATTTTCATCTACTCACCTGACTCCAGGAGTCAATCTTTAAAAAACAAATTTCCAAAGATCATGAGAAAGGGCATAAGAACACATCAGGAATAAGCCGAAAAGACTTCTTGAAAAGGTTTGTATTCCAGCAAGTTCCACTTAGCATTAGCTAAATGGATTAAAAACTATCAGTCAACTAAAAATTGATGAACAGATGCCCATACTGTATATATATATATTTTTTTAATGAATAGTTCCAATGATAAATAACAGATTTCCCTATTTATAGAAAACTGGTATTACAAGAATATCAGATTGTGCTATTACACCCCCACATGCATACTAGTTTTCTATATGGAAATTTGATAATGACAAGAATTGTTGCTTTTAGAGATCTGGAAATAGCAAAACGACGTGGATTTTTTTTGTTGCCAAATCAAACAAACAAAAAAACTCCCTACCTATCTATTTGATTTTTCTTTTTAATTACTCTGGAACATAAAGATATTTGTTTAACAAGAAGCAGAATTTAAAGGCTAAAGAGAGACCATGGGAGGAAAAAAACAGAAATAAAAGCAAAACATATGTGAAGACTGCACTAAACTCTTTTTTCTTTCCTGCTTTTTATTTCTTCCTTCCAAACAAAAGAAGCATTGGAAAGTTTGCAGAAGTGAAAAGAGACAAATCAAATATCCTTGTAATTTTCAAATTTTCAGGTTTGCTGTTCTTCCTCACACATTTCACAAAATGTGTCATGGTATTTACCAATATGATAAAAAAGCACCTAAAACTAACATTGCACTGTGTTAGGAAAACTGCCCAGAAGAGCTAGTATCGAAATATCATGTAAAATTCATGTGCTCAGAAAAATTCCATTCAGACTGAGTCACAGAGCCTCATGCTGTATTTGTAAAATTCTCAAACATGATATGAGAGCATTATTGCCTTCAGGCTTGTTATTTCATCCCCTGGACACACAGAGAAGCATATCATCCTTTCATAGGATTGATCAGCAAATATCCTCCAGAGCAGTTAGATAAGAAGGCATTCCCTTCTGCTAGCTGTAGGTTTTTGCTGTGTTGCATTTATTACTGTGGTGTGAAAATCTCCCACTGAGTGCAATACCTTTAAACATTTCTCCGGGTATTTTTGTTGTTGTGAGGCATTTTGCCAAGTGGTGTGTTGTGTTATTTACCTTGGAAAAGAATTGTTGCAGCATAATTTATTTTGGTCTGAGAAGAAATTAGCTATGGAAGAAGTTCTGAGACCTGTTTTCTCATTACCAGCAGGTCTTCCATCTGCTTAATTAGAAGTGCAAATATTTGGAAATCTGAAATCCTGCAGCAGTGTCTCAGATAGCATTTCTTTGTTGCAAGATCTGAAAAGTGATCACTGATAATTGTTGATTGTGCTCTGTGTGACTGTAATTACATGGCATTGATCTGATGTTCAGACACCACCGTGATGAGCTTAATACAAGAACCGAAATAGACTAGATACAATTAGACCAATAATCACCGAGAAGAGGTAGTTTAAAAGGGCAGAGAAAAATCACAAACAAATGTGAATGACTGAAAGGAAAAAAAAAACCCACAAAAAACCTGCTGAATATTTTATCCAGTAAAGTCTGTTCAGTCATTCAAGCTGCTGATCAAATACCAGTTACCTCTTTTTGTGATCAAAAAAAAAAGACTATTTAATTCCTTGCCTGCCTGGAAAAATAAAGAGACCGCAGCAAACCTGCTCTGAACTAAGCAAGCATCAGGCTGTCTGCAGGCATGGGCGGCTGGCCAGGCAGCTCAGGGATTGTCCCTAAATACCAAGGGACTATCGGATCAGCCGGGTAGGGAGGTGAGAAAGCAAGAGACAAATGTGAGAAGGGAGAATTCATTTCCACAAGAATGTCTGCTTGGCACTGTATAAAGTACTTTCACATTAGCATTTAGCACACCAGCCACACAGCTGTAAAAGGGTAGAAACTTGAGAGGGAAATGAGATAAAAGGGGAATATTGCTTCTTAAGTGGGCTGTGAACTTTCTTGCTCTAATTGATCTCTCACCATCCCACGCAAAGGAAAGCAACTGGCACATTCTGCAGATGGATCATTACTAGCTCATACACAGGAAAACCTTTCTACCCCTCCCCGAAACTGCTGAAAATCAGGTTTACCCCCAGGCCAGCATGGGCATAACTATTCCTGGTTTTAGGGAAAGGGAACACCAGTGCTGATGGCATGGTGACAAAATAGCCACCTGGAATGTGGACTAGCCACATGGCTAATGCCTCTGCTACAGCATCTTCCCCTCATATTGTACCATAAGGGAAGGAACAACTTTAGTTCGGTTGATGAGGAGGAAAAACTTTTTAGTCAAATACTTTCTTCAGGACCATCAGATCAGTGTGTTCAAACCCCCCACATCCAACTCAAATCAGTATCTTGCCCCCAAGGGTCTGAGAAACCTCCCCAAACAATTATTCATGGTAAGGGAAAAGGGGTTGATGAAGGAGACCAGATTGCACAGGAATTATGTGGCTGTGGCTGCAAGGCTGAAGGAAGGACTTTGGGAAGGCACAGGTTGAGGAAAGGGAGGTTACACTTCTGTCAGAGCAGATGAAATGGCTGGAAAAATAAACAGCCTTTCAGGCAGGAGGCTCTTTGCGTCACTCTCATGAAATGTTGAAGGAGTATTTTACCCTGTGTTGGCAAAACGTTAAGAAACAAAATGGTCAGGAATTTGGACTTGGTGCCAAAAATGCTGATTTAGCTCCTTTCTGAGAAGCTGCCCCACTAGAGAAGGACCCAAACCTTCATGGAGCTATGTGGAGGCAGATGGGGGCCAGGGAAGTCAGCATCCCTCCAGTCAGCTCAAAAAAGCATGCTCTGTGGAGCTTTTTTGTCAAATCAAAAGCATACCCACTTTCTGCAATTTAAATTCACAAACAACTTAAAAGAATTGTTCAGTAAATAATTTCACATAACAAGTGAATCTGAGAAAACAGCAATCTGTTTTAGAATAATTTGTGAAGAGATAAGAGGAAAATTTTGTTGAATAAATTATCCATTATAAATTATTCTCCCACCTGCACTTCCAACCATCCTGCTTCAGTTTCTGCTGTTACTTTCTCCCTGTTCTAAAGCACAGGAAATATTCAACTTTCATGTGCTCAGCAGTAGGCAGAATACAAAACTATATAAATAATACAAACTCAGCTCGTATTTTGTTCAGTGCTCAGTGGCTTTTTACTTCCCCTTTCAACGTTTCTCTTTTGGGTTTTTTTTTCGGGTTTTTTTTAGCAGGTTGAAATTTGCGACCTCTGTCTCAGCACATATGTTATAAAGCACGGAAAAGAATATAATGAAGAATAAGAATTAAAAGAGATCCTAACACTGACAACATGCAGCATTTTTCATTTGTAGATTTTCAGTGATTTGCAAAGGCAGATGCATTTCATTATACCCAACTTCACAGATGGAGAATCTAAGGCATTGCACATATGTGTATAACAAAATCTTCCACTCACTTCAAATCCACCTCAGTTTTGCCCAGAGAGGTGAACAGTGTGAGAAAGGTGACAGCTCTGCCGTCATGCAGAGCTCAGGGCAGAGGCAGCCAGGCTAGCTCTGAACAGGCAGCACCAGAGCCATGTCAACCTGCTGCTGCACCTGTGCTCGTTAGAAGCACCACTAATTAGCTTGACACAGCAACATGCTGCCATGCCTATATTGCTTCCAGGACCCAATTAGTATCTCTGCGAGGTACAGCAGTAGACGATGTAGACACGCAGCCTGTTCAGAGCTGCTCTGATACCGCCAGCCAGGATCAGCACTTGTGGCCAGACATGCCCAAGGTAGGCCACTAGTAAGGCCATGTAGATCCTAAGCCTCCCAGCATTTGTTCTTGAGTTCGTCTCACTGGATTATGATGTTTTCTCCACCCCGAAGGCAGGATAGAGCATATAGAAAAATAGTTGGGTTTTTTTAAAACTCAAACAATAATCATAATCTCTGCAAATACATCCCACAAGGCAATGTGTTTGCTGTGGATGGGTTTACACACTTCAGTCACTTAATTTATCCCAAGTGTACCTTCGTAATCTGCAGTGAGCTGATATGGAGACATGTCAGCTGAAGCCAGAAAGCATAAAATCCCCTTTTCCTGCCACCTTTTTATTGTGCAGTGAAACAACAGGTTTCTATGGCTGTCTAGGGAAGAGGATTCTGCAAGATGTACCTGGGTAAGTAATACTGATCTGCTCTCAGATAAGAAACATTACATCAGCATTACCTGAAGAGCCAGGTTTGGGATGAGGCCATGGATGTTCACCAAGTATGAATTAAAGATGCATAGTTTTATCTATGGGGTTTGTCTACCCTCACTTCTTGCTTTCTGCACGTTGTCCCTGTAACAGACACTCTCCGTACTGGTCCCAGCTTTCACAAGAACGTGGACTGCAGTCACTCTGACTTCTTCAGGAGTAAAGTCAGTAAATCTGCAGCTTGCAGATTCCTGAAGCAGGTTTTGTTTCAGGGCAGAAACTCCACACAGACTCAACAGACCACTAAAGCTGTATTCTAGAAGTGAAATTTGCCAGGGCAGAGTCATGGAAATCCATTTGCTCTTTTTTTCTAACAGACAAACATGAGGGCCAGATTTTAATTCCTCAAGCTGCTGCTCTTTACTACAGTCTAGAAGGGACTGCTGGAACAACCAACGGTCAGAGCAGACAGAGCTGGCTGGGGGCTTTGTTGCACCCCAAATGACAGTGGGGATTTCAGCTTCTATGTCTTCTGTGGTCTGCTTTCCTCTTCAGCTAGGAAATTCCAGGGAGGAGAGGCCGTGTGTTACCCATGTGTTGGAGTTCTCGAGAAAAATTTGCTCCTGAGCTGCTCAGGAACTGTGGTTTGCCCTTACCTTTCTTCATTACCTCTCCATGTAGACTTCCAGAGTGAGCTGGTGTTCTGGGTGACTGTTGTCTAAGGAACTACATATTAAAAATTTAATTATAAGTCATAGAATCATAGGATGGCTTGGGTTGGAAGGGACATTAAAGATCATCTTGTTCCCAGATATGGGGAGGGACACCTTCCACTAGACCAGGTTGCTCAGAGCTCCAGCCAACCTGGCCTTGAACGCTTCCAGGGATGGGACATCAACAGCTTCTCCAGACAACCTGTGCCACTGTCTCACCACCCTCACAGTAAAGAATTTTTTCCTAATATCTGATTGGATATGTTTTCTTCTCTTAAAATTTTCTTTATGGAAAAAAATCCTCCAGGACTTAAAAGAGAGCCCTGTACTTATTCTGTGTTCTAGTCTTGCCAATGTTCATATTCAAATCAGTGAAATCAGTGGGGGAATGCACACATGAAACTAAGCACATCTGCAGTATTGGCTGAATCAGACCACTCCAGGACTGAGAGACCACTTCAATTTTCCAATGACATGTGTGGAATCTTACAAGTCATTTCTGAGAGAGTTGTAAAAGTGAAATAAATTTTCAAGTAATAAGATTTAAAATGCACTTCTCTATCATTTTCAGGCTAAAAATTACAACTGAACTCACACTAACATTGTGCTGTCAATTTGGCTTCTTAACATGTGTTTTTACTATTTACAAAAGCCTTTTCTCAACACCTTTTAGAAATCTTCTCTTGATTCCATTTCCTTTTCTAATTACAATCCCATTTCCTTAGTAAGTCCTTGAAAAAGCTTCCCCCATGCCTCTAATCATCTCTCCAGTTATAATCTTCAAAATTATGTTCCATTCAGTTTTCAATTTGGCAGTGTCCAAAGACAGATCTCCATGTGGTTAACAACCTTTTATTTGCTGCCAGTTGGGACTGAAGTTTTTGCTTCTTCTCTTTTGGGGCTTCACTGATGTACTGTGTAATACATCCTTCTTCAGCACACTTTTGTTAGGCAGCTGTTTGCTTTATTGCAGGCTCCTGGGCGTTCACTTTTTGCTGGGTGCAAATTTATCCTTTATAAAATCCTCTAATCCAGCCTTTTCTCTTTATTTCCTTCATTTTCTTCAAGGCAGAAAGCATATTTTATTTCAGACTTGACACAACTACAAGACAATACTTTTCAAGACTAAAATGTCTACTGAAAATTAGAGTAGCAACACTAAAATTAACTAAACTGTGCTGACCTAATCTGCAAAGGGCACAGGTCCCATTAATATCATATGGAGATGCTCAGCTTCCTGCTGCATTTAAAAGGAGAGTTCCTGTCCAGTCACCTCTAGGATGTCATGGGATCAGTGCCACTATCTCCTGAACAATTCTCCTTGCTGGACCGCTTTCTTCAAGCCCATGAACAGAAAAAGGAGCCTATGGCAGGTCTCTGCATTCCCCATAGTGGCAAGGTATCTACCAGCTAGGTGTGACACAAGAAGCATCACGACTAGTGACTCCTTCTACAGAACCTGCCTGTAGCTTTAGAAAGAAATGTTGGGCCATCATGGAAATAGGAAGGGGCAGAGCCTTTGGCAAATATCTAGGAACGGAATTTCTCCCTTTCTCCCAGCTCATCAAATGGTAATTTTAAGTAGTGTTTCTTTGCCCGGTCAGTTTCTGAGTACATTAAGTCAGTTTCAGAGAAAGAGAAAAAAAAAGAACTGTGGACAGAAAATTAACTGTCTTCTTTCTCTGGACACTTAAAAATAAAATGCAAAGATGATTTTTTTTCACTTATTTCCCCCAGAAAGACCAGCATTGCTCTGCCAGCTTTCTGGGAGTCACAGAGCGCAGAGCAGGGTGCAGACACTCCCTAAATGCCTCAGACCATAACATCTGCGGGGCAGTTCGACTCCTTGGCTGCTGGCCATGAGGTCATAGCACTGTCCAAGTCCATCCTATCGCAGGTGAACCAACCCGCCTGTGTCCAGGGCTGGATAGCTGTGCCTGCTGCTGTCATGTAACTCTCATGCTTACACAGTGCCTAAAGCCCCCTCGGCAATATGTAGATGATCTTGTCCCAGGGGACAAAAGGCACTATCAAACATTTGCTATTTTATATGTATAAATACATTTGACAACTTTAGAACTGTGTGAGCAAGTAAGTGTCTGAAGTAGAGGGCAAATTCATAGCAATTTTCTCTCCTTGAGTATCTTCCCGTGGGAGGGAACTTTTTGAGAGGCTGTGCTCATTTTCCTGCAACTACAGAGAACAATAGAAACCAGACTGATCTTTACAGAGCCCCCACCTCCTTCGTGGTGTTAGTTAGCATGCAGAGAGCTGCTCTGTGGACAGGAGAAAGACTTACATAAAGAGTCCAAGGAAGGCTCCTGCTTTGCTCTTCTGAAATTGCTGTTTAGAGCTGGCAAGATACATCACAGTAGGCATGAAGGTGCCAGATACAGCCTTTTCATATATCTTTTAGCAGCAAGGACACAGGTGTGCTTCTGCTCCCCTTCATCACCGGATTATGATTTTTAAATTGTCGAGTGAGGGCTGGAATATCTCCTTCTTGAACTGTAGATAAGAGTTGCAAAATTTGTTTGCCAGATTCAGAAGAAAAGAGAATGGAGGTATATGTTGCCATGTTCTCTTTGTTTTGTGGCACCTGTGTACTTTATTTGGGCACACAAACGAAGAGACAAGGATCCATTTTATTGCTACACTATTTATCACAGTGAAAGTTGCTTTTCAGAGATCTCAGCATTGGAGAAGGAAATATTAGGGGGTTTTTTGTGTGAGGAACAAATGTGTTCACTTCCCTCTCCTGGAAAAAGGCACGATAACTATTCCGCTGTGATGAGGAGATCCACTTTGGTCAAAGCCGCATGACTGCAAGCACTGAGGGTTAATCTAGCATCTCATGTAGGTGAAATGATTTTTAAATGGTAGGATGTCATTAAAACACATGAATAAACTTAAAACTATAGCAGAAAGAAATGGAAATTAACTCATCTCTTGCAAAACAATAGCCTTTAAATTTGCCCACTGTTGTTTGTAGGTGTTATCAGGAAATACCACACTGGGTGTCCTACTTCCATCTAATTATACAAATAAGAAGAGTAATACAGGTGAAACAATAGGTACACAGACAGATATCTATATATGTATATGCACACAGATGCTAAATGGCTCATGCACAAAGATCTGTGCACAACAACAGACTAGGATTTCTGTTGAGTTACTGAATGTTTCCCAGCACTGCTACATCTTCTCCGTAAGAGTAGTTTGCTTAGCTCCAACAAGCACCTCATAATAAATACACTTAATTTTCCTTTCTCTGATTTGAAATTACAAATTGCATTGCAAAGTATAAAATATCTACTTTAAAATAAAAGTGCAATACCTATTTGAGAAGCTCTGGCTATTTTTATTTGTTGTAATTTAGAGAAAAAGCAATGTTACTCTAAAATCCTTCTGTTTGTTGGCCATGATACAGAGTGCTTTTCTGCATTATCAATCAGGAATGAGTCAAGAAAGTGCCTCCTGTGTCTTCCTACACCTCTGTAAATCAGAAGCAATGCCACTAAAACTGGGAGGTTAAAACCTGCCTGACAAAAGAGAAAAATCCATTGATTTGAAGGCAAAACACCAATGACTGCAGACATTTCATGGCTAAAGCAGACAGTCACAGACACTGGGAAAATTCTGTGTTCTTTTCCACCCACAAAATGCAGACACTTTCCTTTCTGGGTTTATTTTCCCCCACTATTTTACCTAAGCTGTCACTTCTGTTAAACTGTTCATTGTGAAAGTTAAGCTGTCTCTAGAGATGCATCCAGACTGCTGCCTTCTACAAGTTTCCCAAAGATAAAAAGAAAGCTATGGGTACAGATTACTAATGCCTTCCAACCTCACAACAGTTGCTCCAAAACACAAAGGGCCACCTGAGTTGCTTTTTGTCATGTCCTTGCCATTTCTCAAGGACCTGGAGTTTAACTTTGCTGGATTTAAGCCCAGTGCAGATTGACAGCAAAACCCCCACAATTTCTCTCAAAATTTCCCCCAAAACTGCCCTTTTTTGAAGTATAATTTGAGCTCTTTTTTCTACCCACCTGCTCTTCCCCCTTCTCTCAGAACATGGAGTCCATTTCTGTAAATCTTCTCATTCCAAATTTCCTGATCACACATCAGCTGAAGTCCAGGATGCTTTTTATCTTCTGCCACCAAGCAGATCACTATTGTTTTGATACCCTTCTGTTCAGCGTAAACCCAAAAAACATATTATTAATGTTAGTTCTTCCTACTATTAATAGTGTCCTTGCAGATTAACAAGCATAATTACAGCAACACATGCATAGCCACTCTGTGTCAGAGCTTATAATGTGATAGATCTTTTCTAAGACTATTAAAATGGGTCTGTCTTTGCCTCTTTCACTCTCCCTCAAGTTTATAGGCAGGTAAAAACCACTACTCCAAATCAGAGCCCTCCAGGGCATGTCACACTCTAAACTCATCAAAGATCAGTTACCTTCATTTTTTTCTCATTTTCAAAGGACACAAAAACAAGTGGCTATTTAAAGTACAATGCATACATCCACAGGTATCAATCAGTATCTAAGTTGGCCTCCTTTAATTCGTGCTTCTTTGAGACATGCCATGGTTTTTTACTCTCTGTGTTTCTGTCAGGTCCGTTCCAATGATGTCTGCCTCATGGGCTTCTTTTCACTTGTTTTTAAGATTTGGTGTCCATGTTTTTGCACCAAGGGAAGAAGTGCCTCCTCTTTGTCCAATAGATCTGTGCTTGCTCATCAGAGAGAAGAGAAACTCCTCATGACAGCAGTCTTTTGTGTCATTACATATATTACCTTTAAATGCTGTCTAGCTGACTTGGATTGCAAAGATTTTGTTCCTGCCATTCATTAATACAGTACATTCTCTCTTTGATTTTTTCACAGCAGTTAAACATCCCTCACTTTACCATCTTTGACTACACCATTGGATGGTCTTAATCTAAGTTTGCTGCTGAACATGTTTCAGTACCCATAGCACTGCTCTGGATTTATATAATTCTTAAATGGGACACGAGTGGAATTTAGCAGATTGATTAAGCGGTCTTCCAAAACTACCATCAGACTGTGGATAACCTGAATCAGAAGTAATGTGTTTAAAACTCTGTTGGAAAATGTTTAAATTCCTAATGATCAAATCATGGCCTGTTATCTGTCATAACCATGGGATGTGTGCGATGGCAGACAAATACCAGCTTTGTATGTGAGATCGCACATTCAACAGATGACTCCTGCAGCAATGATATTTCTGGATACCAGGAATAATTATCTGAAAAGAATGTGAAATTTTTTTACAGCAAACATAAATAAATTTCTTTCAGCTGTGGAGCTTGAATCTTAGGTTTCGAGAATTACCATCATTGCTGGTTTTTTTAAATTTACCAACATTTTTGAAATTAACTGTTTTTTTCATTCTTTGGCTATTTCACCAACACTGACCTATAGTTAACATTTATAAATGTAATATAATACATTTTGCATTTTCTGAATACATTGATATCATGCATGCATTCAGTAAACCAGCACTGGGCTAAAAGTTTTGGGAGGCACTTTAGCATGCTCAGAAAATATACTCCATATTATAAAAAATCATCTTTCAAAATTAAGGACCAGTAAGTGCTGTCCAGTTAGTGAGACTCATAGCTTGTATTACCTTCTGCAACGTTTGCTGTAGTATTTTGGCTTTCTGCAGTGACAGGTCTCCACAGTAACATCCTGTTTGAAAATAAAAAAATTTCTAAACAATTTTTGCCTGCACTTAAGACTCTGTTTTTGTACCAGTTCTGTTCTATTGAAAGCTCTGGACAGAATGTGTGCTCTCTGTAAGTCTTTTCCAGGTTTATATTTGAGTTGTAAATCATATTTGTAATCTGTGAGATCTGCCTGCAAAACCCTTTTCGGCAATTGTCACTAATGGCTGTGATCAGTTCCCGCTAGCACTGGAATTCCATATAAAAAAATGAAAGGTTTTTGCATGCATGGACTACAGCAGAGCCTTGGATTCTTTTTGTGCATGCTGACATGATGTTCCAGTTAGGTATCCAGAAGCATATGCCATGGGTCTCCAGTGATCACCATTCCTTGTTAAAAGTGTTGCCCCAAGGCCTTGCTTAGAAGCATCAACCGCCAGCTTTGTTTGGTGCTTATTATCATACACTCTGAGGAGAGGTTCCTTCTTTATCAACTATTTGAGATTCAGGAAGTCCCTGTTGTGATTACCAGTCCTTGCCCATTATGCATTTTTACGCACTAAAGACCTTCAGACAGCAGTTTAAATGTTTTAGAGCTGTTTGTGTATAAAGTCCCCAATAAAATTTGCCTTTTCTTTAAGTTTCTGTATGAAACATCCTCTTCTGAGCTTTTTATTTTTTTCCCTGCTATGTTTTCCTAGATCGGTTATTTCTTTAACCTTGAACTCACATTTTTGTCTTCTGCATTTCAACCTTCTAATTTGAATCCATTCCAGGAGCTTACCAAAGCCTCTGATTGCAACATTTTTCTATTATTTTTCTCCTCCATGGCTTCATGTCATTTATTATGTATTTGTGGGAAATATTTGAGATTTTAAAAAGCATTTTCAAAATAATGTGGCAAACGGAGGCCTTCCAAGTGGTGCCTTAAAATTACACAACTGTGAGCTTTTTTTTTTCCTAGAGGACCCTGTCAGAACACAGCTGAAACATCCAGTTGTCCCCAGAAACAATTTTCCAGCTAGGAATTTGTTTCCCCTTTTTACATGCTTTTTTGCTCAGCTTACCAGCCATAGGGAAGTACTCATTTTTCTTTTCCATAATTATTGTGGAATAAATTAATTTTGGAAGCTCTCTGTTAGTTTCCACTGTATCTAACTTGGCCAAAATAAGTCTTCCAAGTTTTCATTTTGGCTCCAGAGAGAGATTTCTAGGAATATCTATGACAGGACAACTGATTCAGTCACTCTTACTTCATGTTTTTGTTGGCTTTCTTTGGCAACATTTAGAACATCTGGATAACAAACTGCCAACTTATGAGCTGCTGTCCTTCCAAGGAATGTACTCCCTGAACTGTCAGTAGGTCAGAGATGTTTGCAGCACAAGAGTAGGTGCTCCATTTTTGACAGCAGCTGTATGGTGTGTCTGCTAAATTTGCTGCTTACAAGAAGCTCACAGTGAAAAAGCACAATTTTCTCATCCATGGAATAGAAGTTTTATGTGTGTGCTTAAGATAACCAATATTTATTTTCAATTTCTGTTTCCTTTCACATCATTTGCACTTACTTGCATGATTTCTCACAAATTCACCATTAGAATTTTGTACTTTTCCTGTTTTCATTTTTCTCCACATGTTTCTTAGCTCTCAGAAGCCCCATGTTTCCTAGCATTTAAGCTTCTTCAGCAGGTTACTATTCCTAAATCAGCTGTGAGTTTTTAAAGAAATCTCAGTTTTCCTACTTTGCTGTATTGAAAACATAGCAACCTTTTGCTCACCTTTCTCTTCCACCCGCTACCATGAATTAAGTATATCTCTATTTTTGATGATTTCATTTTTGAGAGCTTAAGCTGTTTTGGAGTTCTTAGTTCCATGTTAGCCTTTTGTTACCTTTTCTTCTCATCCTTTTTCTCCTTCTCCTTCTCCTCTTTCTCCTCCTTTCATCTTTTGTTCCACATTCTGCTCTGAGATGATGATTAATAAAGGACTCTGTGAGAGAACTTTAAAAATACAAGCCATTCATATGGTAGGTAGGTGAGCAACCATTATACAGAAGGACTTGAAAATTAAAAAGAAAGAGCTCTCCATCTTTCTTTGGCTGCTAATCAACGAACAACAGATGTGACATTTCATCCTTACATACAGAAGCAACTTCAGGGTTTGCTCTATTAACAAAATATTTGCCTGGAGATTCTTTTGCACTGCTCTGAATTTCTAAGAAGACACAACTAAGTTGCAGCATCTTTTATCTTCTGGTTATGAGTTTGCACTGTACGTGTCCTGTCCTTTTAGTGCTTGTGGTACAGAGGAGTTTGTGTTTTGGAGAGGAACAGGCAAAAAAGTTTCTCTCCTTTATTCCACATGTACATAATAACCTAATGAAAAATAATTTTAATATTGAAATAGATAATGAAGCTTTTAACTGAAATATAACTCCAGAAGATGAAAGAGAAGTATTTGTTGAGTCAAGGAATATCTTTATTAATAAAGCGTGCTCTTTTTCAGGGTAACAACCTTTTTTTGATTGCCCCTCTATAGTGAAACATAACCTTAGTGGTTTGAATTTGTAAAACACCTCTGTAACTACCATGACTCATGGGAGACCATGAAATTACTCGGTGACCTTCTAAGTCTCTCATGATTATGAGGAACAATAATTTCAAAATAGGCAATGCAATAATTCTAAACTACTGATTTGCAACCTTTGGAATGAAAGACTGTGGGCAAAAATGGAGATACAAAAGGCTTTGGATGCTGGTAAACTACACAGCAAATCTGCCAACTTATGTTGCGGAATGATGAATTATTCTTCAACCTGTGTGTGTCAGTTCCTTCTGGCTTTTCTTCCATCCCTCTATTCTACATGCTGCAGGTTGCTTTTACTTTTCATTTGAAGTATATTCTACTGGTCAGTAAACAATAAACTGTAAGACTGTATATTTTGCTTTTTATTTTGAAACTTCAGCTGATCAAAAATGTTGGTTAAAAAATAATTTTCTCTAAAGAATGAGGTTTTGTCATCAATGCTTTTTTTTGTGGAAAAATATAATTTAGTTTTTCCTTTCATTTTTCAGTGACAAGGTCTATGAGAAAAGTTAAGTTTCAACTTACATGTCTTGTTTTGCTTCAACTTCAAGTTCAAATCATGTTTGTTTTCTTTTAAATGTCATGCAAAATATTTTGGATAAAATTTCTCGACCAGTTTTGTTTGAAAAGTAAGAGATGTTGCGAGGATGGCAGTGGCACAGCACGTTTAGTTCTGTTCCAGCTCTGCTCTCATTGAAAGGCTGCTTTAGCTCCATTGAATGGTGGTTTTACACAAGAACCCATGAGACAGGGCAGAGGACTGCTGCGTGCCCAGGAGAAGGCACAGGCTCTGGGAAAGAGGCAGACAGCAACCCCCAGGCAGCCAAAATCCCTGTGCCAATAGCAGAGCAGTGACTGTGCTCATGGCACAGAGCTGCTGCGGGTGCTTGCCTGCACAGACAGCCCAGCATCAAGGGCAGCACTGCTGGTCCTGTGGGACCACAGGAGCTCTGCTGAGACATCACCTGGCTGACGTCGCTGTGGTTGGTTATGTTGGTGCACTCAATGCCGGCTAAAGAACAAATACAATGAAACTCTATAATAACCTCTATTGACAATTTACATTCAACCCTACTCTTCAAAGTAAAGCTAACATTCAGGTCTCCTTGTTTGCTCCGTTCCTACAACATGAGGGGACTAATTTACCAATATGAGGTATCCTTCCTCTGGTAGGAGCACTTTTCCTTCTTTTTCCCATCTTACTAGGATCCACAAGCCTTGTCAATCTTGTGATGTTTTATTGTTCAAGTGTCTTAAAAGCAGTGAGAAGGTTCTTCTACTGCTGGGGACACATTTACAGTCTCCATCTGGCCATCTTCTGCACCTCTACCCCTAAGAGGCGTAGCTCTCGTTCATGCTAGTGTGAGGCACACTTCAATGCTAATTAAAGAGAAGCATTAACCAATGTATATTTGACAGTACTAATCACATCCATCATGTACAGATGTGACAATGCTATCAGTATCAGGAATCAGAAGCTCTCTTTGGTATACCTTTTACATCTTTTTAGTGGAAAAAAGGTTCTTTTCACTGACAGCTTCCAGCTCTTATAGCACAGCCTCCCAAATCTTTAGAGAGGAGTCATCTTTTCTATTCCAGCTTTTAGAACACACCATTGTGGTTGTTAATAAGCATGTTGTATTTCTAACTATATTTTAGAGGCTCAACTGCAACACAATGAAGTCATTGCTTTATTTGTTCTACTACTTGCCAGTCCTTTAAACAACTTTTATTATTTGGCACAGACCAGGAACAGTTACTGACTAGATGTATTTGTGGCAATGTCTAGTCTCAGACATTCACCGAGCAGAGAAAACATGATTCAGAATGAGAAAACAAGGCTCTATTTGGTGGCCTTTCAAATTGTTTTATTTTATAAGTTTTCCACAGGTTTTTGCCATATAGAAACACATGATTTGGCTATTTCAGCACAAAAATAACAGAAAGAGGAATTAGGAGGAAAAACACAAACTCTTGGACACCCCAGGTATAAAGAACTGAGTCCTCCGCGACTTCATCAGGATTTCTGGATGCTGGCAAAACACCAGTATGGCATACTAAATATGAATAATATAAAGAAGTGACGCTCCTATGCAGCCCAAAGTCTTAGGCAGTCCAGAAGCTTAAATCCTCAAGCTGTCTGCCAACCTTTCTGCAAGAAGTACAAAATAACATGTGTGATTCCAGCCAAAACTGACAAAAAGGCTGCAACAAATGCATATTACATTCTTAAAACTCTGAGAAACTGCAAAGTTGAAGACAGAAAAGAGGTCATGTCCACCCTTCTGCTGGTGGAGTATAGGCAGAGCTTCTCCATTATCTGTCTTGTTTGGCAACAGGTTTGTCTGGTAGCGCCCTGCAGACGATCCCTCTGTACTGCCACAGCCCAGCTATTGGAGCTGTCAAAGCCTGCACAGTCCCGAGGGGGTGGGAGTAAATAGGGGATAGAAATGCAGACAGTGTGTAAAGACTGGATGGGAAAGATTGCTTAAGACCATGGGAGGGAGGAAAGGAGACAAAAGACGTTTAGAAGATGCTGGGAAGACCTAAAGCACTGATTGCAGTGACAGTGGCAGAAGAGGCACAGGAAGGACAACCAGGGTTGTTGAAAAGGGAGAGTGAGTATGCGTTGTTGAGAACAAATCCACAAGGACCCTCATCTTGATTAGCACCACAGTCACGGAACCACTTGTTTTAATTTGATAAGGAAAGGAGGTGAGATAGGCAGCTTTATGCTGTGAAAGGATGGCTCAGGGAGAGTCCCCTTATCAAGCAAATGTTCGGAAGAGTACAGCAAGCTTCATTCAGCCTCAGTCAAAGGGAAATTGTAAGCCTACCTCTGCTAGGACCAAGAGCATTTGGACTCTGAATGTCCTTTTCTCTGCTACAGGCAGGTATTCAAACTCAAAAGCAAGAATTTCTGAAGGAATCCAGAAAACCATCCATGCCAAGGCAAAGGCAATAGGTTGACTAAAGATGAAATACAAACACTCTGGAGCTTCAGCTTCCTGCAAATCCATATTGTACCAGTGCTCTCTGAAGTACTGGTACCCAGTACCTATGAGATGACTTTTCATTAAAGATTTGACTTTGTGTAGGAATAAAAATCACTTTCAAAAATCTGTACTCACAGGATGATCATTTCCATTTTCTTCCAGTCCTAGTTCCCAGGAAAATTAGAACCAAGTGCACCAAGCGGAATTTCCCCTATGCAGCAGACTGACACAATCAATAAGACAACCAATAAGCTACTGCCAGAACTGAATTTAGAGCTCAAGGATGCCACATTGGCCTGACAACTCTGATTCACCTGCTACTGCTCTGTAGCTTCTGTCTTCAGCCATCTGCCCTGCCTCTGTCTTCAGTACTTCTGCTGCCAGTACATAGGTGACTCCTGTGCTCACAAAGCAGTGTCTGGGGAGTGGAGCAGCACAGATGACATCTGTTTTGTTTTTTCTCTAAATACTGTGTTTTATTGTGCAGGAGTTCAGCTGATGCTACTGCAAGAGGAATGGGACAGACATTCAGAAATGAAAGCAGGTATAGTGTCCTGGGATGAAGCATTTCACACATCTATTTTAAATCAAACTGCTGTAACTTACATGACACTTTCCCAGATGTGATCAACTTTTCCTCTCTTTAAATTTCCAAATTTTGTCTCCAATACAAAGACCTGAATTACCACTATGCAGTAGCTGCTTTAACATTGTTTTCCAGTGGTTTTGTAAAATGGAAATACCACAGCTCAGCATAGCAGGTTGTCTGCAGGCAAACTCCATCATATTTATTTACACTGCAACCTTCAAGCCATTTATCCAAAAAGGGAACTGCAGAAGGCATGACTTAGAGACTCAGTAAAGACGTTTTCTTCCATCTTGACTCATCAGTTGACATATTCCATACGCTCTGTTTTGCTTATTATTGATTTAACCAACAATAGAAAATATATTTAATGAATTATGATCCTGTGACAACAAATTAGCTAGAGTAGTATGTATAAAGGTCTCTCTTTAAACTTTAATTAGTTTAACAATGATGTGCCTGCTGCCTGTGTTTGCATTTCAAGAAAACACACAGCAGCCTAGAAGCACGATGCTTTCTATTTAACATAGAAAGTGTCTCTTAGTCCAGGCTTATTTATAAAGCAATTTTCTAATAATGATCTAGATTCAGTGGAAGTTCAATCAGGGATGGAGTTAACCTGGCATACATAAAATGAATATATTAAACCACCTATCAAGTACCTGACTGCACAAATAAACATAAAGAATGGGGGGAAGGGTGAAGAAGAGAGGTGACTCTTGAATTAGATATCTTTTACCTAAAAACACTCTCCTCTCCCTAACCCTTGCCCAAAGCTGGAGAAGGTGTCAGGCTGCACCACAACACATGCTAATCCAGCCTTCCCTTGAGCACCCTGTGGGTTGTACGCTTGGCTGCTTCCATGGGTGCAAGAGGCACTGCTCATCACACAACAAGTTCCCTGGCAGTTCCTCTGCCCTCTCTCTGCTTCAGGGATTGCCCACACCTCCTCCTGCTGCCTTCTCTCTCACCCCACAGCTCTACAGTGCCCCATCATGTAGCACATGCACGCCTTCCCCCCACAGCATACTCTCTTCCTTGAGGGCAAGGGGAGGAGGATGCACCACTGCCCTCTCCCACTCTCCCTGTTCTCTTTACTCACCCTTTCCACATGGCAGTTCTCCCCCTGGCCCAGACTCCACTTGACATTGGCTCTGAGACCCTTTTTCTCTCATTTTCCTATGCCACCCATCTCTGTTTCCCAGCTCACATCCATATGCCCCTCACTCTCCCTCTCTCCATCTCCACCTTCCACCTCTGTCCCAGGAGGATGTGGTCAGACCTACCCCTAGCAACACAGGGCATTGTTGTGAGAGCCCAGGACAAGCCAAAGCACCCTTCTTTTCTGGTCCTGTCCCTCTGCCACAAGCAGAAGGTGCCTGGGCACTACAGCAGAACAGCTGCTGTTTCTGGTGATGTGACCTGTGGCATGCCTTTTATGCATCTTTCAAACAGGCATCTCTTCCTCCCACTAATGCATAAGAAAACTTGTACCAAATAATTCTTGCAGAAGTTCAGCAGCTCAGTTTTATCTGTGATCTAAGAAGAGCCTTGTTGTCCCCCAAGCTGAGCCTTCAATGCTTGTAGTGACCTGAATCCAAGGCATTAAATATTGACTGGTTTATATGGCCGAGGAGATGTTGGTTGGAAGGGACCTCTGAAGGTCCTCAAGTCCAACCTCCTCTGGAATCAGGACCATCGCCAATATTAGATGAAGTATCTTGAAGTTTCTACTGCTAATTCAAAGCAAGAGGTTTGAAAGATTTCTGAAAAACACAAGTGAAGTACAAGGTGGCACATTATCTGTAGAAAGACCAGGCTGTGTTCTCTGTCTGCAGCAGGGGTCTAGGACAGGAATAACCTTCCACATGCTTTCAGTGTCACCACGATCTTTGAGGCACGTGTGAGGGTTTTGGCAGCTGGAAAGAGCCAGCAGAGTGCTTGCTGCACCCTGAAGAAGCTCATCAGAGCCACTGGAAAATAAACAGAACAATTCATGCACTTTGCCTATGGCCTGGGGTCCAGAATCAAAATATGCATAGTTTCTGCTTGAAAGCTCATTTACCAAAATTAATAGCATCTTTAATTCTAGTCTTAAAGCTATGCAGAAACAACATAGCCAAACATGAGCCCATGAATGTCACAGGTAATGGCTCCAATTTGTGGGCCACAGATCTCTTTTGTGGACATAAAATCTACAAAAAGTCCTATGCTCCAAGTGCGGCAGAGTGTAAGCAAAATTAAAAAGGAATTTACTGCTTGACGCTGTAGAAAGAGGAGAGGCACCTCCGAAGTGTGAATGAATGGGTGCATTTCAGCATTTACAGGCCATTTTAGGTGCACTGCATCTCACCTGCCCCACCACTCCCAGTAGGAGGTTTCTGCCAGGGAAGGCAGCAGGGACACAGAGAGGAATGGAAGTGCAGGCACCTACTCTAAGAATGGTACCTAGTCTAATTTTGGCCTGAATGAATCCCAGCCAAAATCACTAGATGAATTCCCTAAGCTCTGACACCCTAAAAACGCTACAGTAGGATACTGCATAGGCACTTAGAGGGCCCTAAAAGCAGGAGAAAGTGCTGTTTTGTTTGGTTTAGGTGGCTGGGAGTTTATATGAAAGCTGGGAGCTCAGTTTAAATGCTAATTGACTCATAAACAAGCCTGAGTTAAATAAAAGAATCAGCTAGCATCAGCTGAGCTAGATCGGTTTAAAAATGCAGGCTTTTGTTAATCAGAGGGAGTTTGTATTGGGATAGGCCAGGCATTGCTCCAAAAGCAGCATCAGATTAAACCTCCTACTCGAAAAACACTCATTAAAAAGCAACTTCCATTGAAAAAGATCCTACTTGTCGCTAACAGCCATTGTTAGGCAGTGAAACAGTGACAGATATTTTTGAAGACTATTATGGGGAAATAAATATTTATTTAGCTGTCTAAAGTAATTAATCCCTGCTGTTTCCTTTTTATGTAAGCACATACAAGGCAAGACTGTCTTTGTACTTGAATTTTAGGAGACAAGTCTGTGTAGAGGCTCCCATGGTTTTTGAAGGCAGTAACAAATTCATGCCTAATACTTTCTGTGCAACTTGAGAATGCCAACCATCAAGCAGCAATAATAGACCTTTTCTATCCTCATTCAGTGGCAGCAGGAAGGAGATATACTAAGGAGAAAGAACAGAGAGAAGAAAGGTGAGAAGGTAGAGACTGCGAGTGACATGGAAGGCTGCAAGAAGCTGGCCCACTGCTGGTGTGGGATTTGATAAAGGGAATCGCTTTCACAGAGTATCAATTTGAGAATAAAAAAAAAAAGTGGGGGGGAAATGAAGGGAGATTAAGCTGTAAAAGCACAAGAAAAAGGATCAATAACCATCTTGGACGTATTTTCTGGGAAGCTGGCATGGATAGCACAAGATGTTTCTTAGCGAATATGTTGGCACCCCTCCCATTGACAAGTTATACAGCCAAAGTGCAATTAGCACATTCAGAGGAACAATAATTAAACAATACCAAACAGGCGGTTCATAGGCTGATTAAAGCATACAATAAAAATAGAGATATAGGCCCCAGCTCAGTTCTTGTACAAGAGCCTCTCCACCCTATGAATCACTTAAGCAAGGTATACCTTACACTGTAGCATATGAGCTACAGACGATAAATACATATGAGCTTGATAACATGCAGATTGTTTTTGCTTTTTAAATTTAAGCAGGTAAATGTCATTGCTACACGTTTAAAATCAGAAGCAATTTTTTGAAAAGTAGCTCAAGTGCTAAGTTCCATATTTCTTTTTCCCCAGAAGTACTTTATTGCAGAGTAAAATGACAGATGCAATTAGATAATGTTGAGCAGATTATAGTTTGAGAATGTTATGCTGTGTTACATATTCACGAGTGAACAATAGCAAGGGGAAAAAAAGAAAGATGGGTATCTTAGTACCTATTTTTAATGTTGGACTAAGAAATGTGTCTTTTCTGGGTAGGAAAATGTTATGGGGCTCTATGAATTCAGTTGTGTTATCTCTTCTTAGCTACATGAGGAAGCTTTCATGACTCAGTTTATCTTTACAAATCACTCTGGTATTACTAGAAAAATTTCAAAATGACCAAGAGCTGGATTTGTGGCCACACAACCACTGAGCTCAGATTCATTGAGCTGTTTTCCATTGAAACAAAGTTTTACTTGCAAGCCTATGCACTTTACTTTGTTGACCCATGTCTCAACTTACCTATCATCAAGGAGGATATATCCCTTGGAAAGATTAGTCCATTAAACCGAGCCCTCCTGGAGACCTCCACCTTCCAGAATAATGAAACGAGGCAGGAGCTGGTCCTTATTCCTGGACTATGTTTCATCTAACTTTTGTACTTAAAAAATAGTTATCTAAATCTTACTCATCTAGTCTTTATTCTCAAAGGCAAGAAGGACTCAGCTTCACAGGGTGATTTGTTTTGCCTGTCTGAGACCACCTGCTAAGATGATATACTTCATCTAAAGGAGAAAACCACTCTCTAATTTCTTTTCATGGACTATAAAAAGAGCTTGGGATAACTTTCAGATCTGAACAGACATCACTTTGGAACACCTAAGAGAGGTGTAATAAGTCTGATTCTGTGGGAAGAGCACAGAGAAAACATATTATGCCTTTCCTCTTCATTTGTACCCACACAAGAGCCAGGCACAATCAGACTCCTTAAAAAATCACTTTAGCCAGAAGTGAAGCTTTACCCAGTTTTATCCTGCCTGTAGTCTGAAAGATCATATAAAGATTAGATGATCTCTCCCCGTCTTTTGCAAAGGAGAGTGTGGACTCTCCTCAAGCTCAACTTTTCCAGGCTCACAGAGACATCCTGTGTAATTAGGCAGAGTGAGCAACCCCTTGCTGTCACCACCCCTAAAAACCCTATAATTTCCCTTGCAGAGCAACCACTGTGACATCATATTGTGCTAGAACTGCCCTGGCAGGTTGAAGGAAGATATTTGTGTTGATGGACACACTTGAGAGCAGACATGAGAACCAGTTCCCTTGGAGATGGTTTTAATCTCATTCTTTTCTCTGAATTGGCTCTGATTACAGTCCCATGAGGCAGCAGAACATAAGATCACACAATGAACAACTAGACACAAGGCCATGAAACTCACCTGTCCAGGAAACTGATGGAATGGGCTTTGCTAACTAAATATGGCAGCACTCTATCCCTTCATTGCACAAGTCAAGGAATTGCTTTACTCAGAGATTCAGAAACCCAGCTTCTGAGTCACTGTACAAAAACATGAATATATTTCAATGGTTTCCGTACCTCTAGCTTCACTCTTTCATTCCCAAAATAACAAGCACTGTAAGTAGCCGGTTCCACACACTTGCTGCGTCCCATTTCATTTTGCCTTTAAACCTGTATTATTTCCATTAGCTGACCAGTCACTCACACTGTCACCTGACTAAACATGACAGCCATTCAAATCTGTCACGTTCTAGGGAGTCACTGGATGTTGCTCTCATATTGGTAAACAGATGTTATCAATACCCCGTAACAGTCAGAGTGTGCAAGACATCTCATTTAGAATGATTCAAATAAATCTTACAGAGATTGTAAGGAATGCTGTGAATATGCCCAATCTTTAATTCATTTCAGTGTGGGAATGGAATATTTTTATATGTCTCAAGAAAATTTACCTTCTATAGTTGCAGTGGATTTTATTCCTTATGTAATAGAATTTAACTTTAAAATGACAACCAAAAAGTATTTCATGGCCATCCACAGATTTTACATAAACACTTTATAAGCTCCACTTCACTTGGAATCTGTAAGGGATGCACTTAGCCTTCAAGGAGAAAATTCAGTTTTGTTTCATTCTGTACAGCAAATCTTGGCAAGTCCCTTTTTCATCTTTGAATTTCAGTGTCCCCAGCTGCAAAATGCCTACAACATTACTTGCTTATTGTTTAATTTCATCCTCTAATTAATTTGATTAAGCCCCTCAAAACAAGTAAAATTTATTCAGAATAACATAGCCTTTATTTTGATCAGTTTTGATCCCTTTCAGCAGGTAATCCTTGATAATGTAATCACTGGGTATAGAAGGTTTCATTAATAATGAAAGACAAAAATTTTAAAAGAGAGAGACAGGAGGAAGATACTGGAAGACTGGAGTGATAATAAAAGATGACTACAACCCAAAGTTGCATTACTTAGAGATTATTATTGATGTTGCAAGAACTACCATATGCTTTGCAAGCTGTGACAGTCACCCGTGTAGTCACATGGATGAAATGATCAACTGCTTTTTGCATTCAAAGTGATAGGAACAAACTTGATCCAAGTAAGAGAAGCTGCTGTGTAACAAACAGCACAGGGGCATTGTGTGGATTAATTAGTTTGTTGGAGGGAAGGTCACTTGCTTTGGTTTGGTTTGAATTCTCAGCTGAAGGTTCATGCAGTAAGTGCTACATCTATTTACCAATGTATTGTAGAGGAAAAAGCTAAATGAGTTCAGGGAGCTACCATTTAATTAATTCATGCAATCATGCTTATGCATCACATCACGTGTTTGGCACCATTAATGTCAGTGACGCACTGTCGTGCCCTTGGCACAAAAATGATGAGTCTGGTTTGAGTGGCAGACAGAACCAAAGTAAATTGCCCAGGCTTTCCCAGGGATGGTTAGAGACTTGATGTTTATATAAAGGCATTTTGTTCCTATACCCTGCTACAAACCTTGCGCTGCATCCTCTGCACCCTGTATAATTCTGGGGATGAGGTGGCAAAACTGCTTCCAGATAGGATCTTTAATACCATCACAGTGGTCCTTGCTTAGCAATGGCATAACATTAGGAGGCACTAGAGTGCATCAAGCCTTGGCACAGCTGAATGCACCCTCAACAGACCTTGAAGCATGGATCGAAGAGTATGCCTCAGAAATCTCCCACTGACCTCATTCTGGATTCAGATCTGACGGGATTTTAATCCCCCCTGCAATCACAATGGCTCTGTTCCCAGCAGAAGTAATACACTCTCATTATTGGTGGGCCTTCAGCTTCACAGATCATAACTGCATCGATCCTGTCACTGCACATGCAGAATGTCCATGCTGGGGAATCTGCACAGACAGTAACTCCTTTTGCCCACTGTCAGTCCCGGGAAAACATAAAGCAAATACTCTTTGCTATAGCGCTTCTGATCCTGTTTCTCCTCTTGAAAAGGAAGAATTATTTTGAGGTGAGCACAGAGAAAAGAGATGAAAAGTGGGGATATGCACAGCTCCGTGGCCTGACCTCAGATGTTATAGCATGTGCAGCAAACATGCTCCTCCAAGACCAGATGAAGTGCTGGCATCACTCATTCCTTCCTCACCTGCTGGGCCTTGTCATCTCTGAAAACAACGGCAGATCAGAGGGACTCCTTGTTCCATCTGCATCACAAAGTGTGGGGGCTCAGGTAACTGGACATTTCTACACTAAACCTGATTTCATACTGGCAATAGGAATGGGTTGGTTCCATTCAAAAGAACACACCATGTCTATTTTGGGAACATAAAGCACAGGAGACTTTATTTAACAGTGCAACACATATAGGCATGTCTTCTATTTACTCCTTTATTATTTATTTACTCCAACATGAGGTCACTGAAGCTAGCAAGAACTTTACAAATAATTTCATATTTCTCCATTGTTTATTAATCATTAAATAACAGTTGCTACTTCACGTAAATAGACCTACGTATCAACTGGAGTTGAAATGGGATTCTATCAATACAGTAAAAGTAGGGAAACATTTTTTTAGCTTCTGTCAATTTGGTCAGAGAAAGCGGCATCAATGGTTTGATTTTGTTTATACAAATTTTTCCTATATGCTTCCCATGCACCAGAGCTATTTTGCAGCACAGAAAAGTATTTTGACTAAAGCGTTCTTACTTTTATTAAATTACAGAAACTTTCACTAAATTTAGGAGTTTTTTTCCTAAACGTTTTGTTGACTCTTGAACTTAAGCTGAAATGGGGGACAAACTGGACATGACAGAGTCCCTTTATATCACCTGCATCTTGAAACAACCAGCAAGGGAACTGATACAAAAAGCAGGCCAACTCTTTTTCTTAAAGTATAACTGCTCTCTTTTGTCAAGTTTGATCCCATGTGGAAGCTTCATTTAAATGTGACCTGCAAAGCAAAAATGAAGAGCGAGCACAAAGTTCCACACTGAATATCTCCAGGCTGTGGGGTGCAAGAAAACCCAGTAAAGAAAAAAACCTGTAGTATTTGAGTGCATGGGTTTTGGGGGAGTTTCCTGACATAAAGCCTCTCAACCCACTTCAGAGATCCAAGAATTCATCTTATGTTGTTTCCAGATTGACTGTCTCAGTTGAAACGAGAATTTGTGGCCTCATTCTCTCAAGGTCCACATGTTGCAATTTTTTTCAGTGATCTAAGCACAAAAGAAGATTTCATTGAGAGAAAGGAATTCATAGTTATTTAAGAAAATCTGTGATGAATGCCTTTTCTGCTTTGTCTAACACATGGTCTTGAGAGCCATGGGAGACCATGAACTACATGCATGTGAGGGAAAGGTAAGTAAAGCAAGACTACTGTCAGTATATTCAAATCTGGTATCCAAAGTCTGCTTCTCAACCAGGAAATGCACAGAAGCTTCTCAGTAGAAAAAGATCATAAAAGCCTTGGTACAGTTCCTTGGTGCAGTTCCTGCCAGCATCCAGTCAACAATGTTGAAGCTGTAGCAGAACTTTCCATATCAGAAGGAAGGAACTTTTCCAGTTCCTGGGGGAAAAAAATGCAAGGAGAATTAAGCAGCAGATGTGGTAGGTAAAAGAAGACAAATGAGTAGAAATTGCTAGGAACTGTCTGTTCTAAAGACCACTTGCAGAAGTATGATGTGGGAAAGGGAACTACATATGTGTCCTTGGGAGCATTGAAGCAAGGGTCTGTATGAAGAGTAGTCCCTCCCCTTCTCTCCCATGGAAACTTGTCTCTCCCCTCCCCCACCCCAAAATCAGCGTCCACAGTGCTACTTCCACTGAACATGCCTGTAGCATTCCCACCCATGTGTCATTTGCTGACACTAATTGAAAGCAGGGACCTTGACAAAATGGTCTACATTGGGAGAAAGAAAACATTAGTGTCATTGTGATGCTAATAGAGGATGCTATAGTTAGACTGGGAGGAAAGGGAGGGGGGATTATATGTGTGCACCTCTTTTGATTTATCCATGGTACTTCCATATATTTTTCATTTATGAAAAAGAAAAATGATCTTTTTTTTTTCAAATTACCTTGATAATGCCAAAAAAGAAGAATCAGGCAAATGTTTCAGGCTTTCCACGGTTAAAAGAAAGCTGAATTTAATCTAAGGAAAGGTACAGGTTTTCTTATTTCAGCCTGTCCTTGAATCATTCTTTTAAAACATCAGCTCATTATAGTCAAAGGTCCTAATTTTAAGAATGTTTCCATGGGGGATTCATCACCTCTTTGCTATTCATTTCATGAATGGTCCAGACCTTCTTTTTGATCAGCCAGCGTCTTTTGGGAATAAACCTTGAGGTGAAGGTGGACATACATTGTTTTCCTGCTATCGAGTTAGATTCCAAGCTGTCATAGCATAAAAGAAATTCCTGTAACAAACTGCCTCAGATATCCATAGGGAATACACATATGTGATTAACCCAACTGGCCACTGGGTGTGACCATTGCACCACACAAAAGCATCTGAGACTTTTCCAAAGACAGATCTGGAAATACTGGAGCTAGAAAAAAACCCAACCTTTTGAGGTATGAGTAGACAACAGTAATGTCAACTAACTTTCTGTGCTCAGTTTTCAAACGCTTTGATGCACAATTTGGAGCCTCTCTCAAAAGCCAGACATCGACCATTTAAAATCATAGTGTCAAAAATTCAGTGAAAATCACATTAATGACATTACTAGAGTCTGTTTTCCTTCTCCAAAGTAAAACTAGTAAGTCTCTTAAAGCTGTAGGTGTTTGACTCTGTTAACTCCAGACACATAAATAGAATAAGCACACTCACAGGCAGAATGGCTTAACTAGGAAGTATTCAAAATATTAGCTCTCAGTTACCTAGTTTGCAGCCGAAAAGGTAATATCCACTGAGAAGAAGATAAAAAATAAAATCTGCAATAAATTATTGATAATTACTTTTTTCTAATCTGGATTCTGTAAATATGAAACAAAATAATTTTGTCCAGAATAGCCCAGCCAGATTTGAAGCATTATGTAGTTTGTGTCAGCCCATTTCTAAGCATTTCCAAATTTTATGTGTTATTTCATAGCATTTCTACTATTAAAAATTCCCCCCAAGTTTATCTTTTAGAGCAGATATCTTTATATTCTCAGTGCAGATATAGTTAGATACACACAGCAATTTGCAAGATCTGTTTTCCTGACCACACTCAGATTCAGTAGCGAAACGTTTGCATATTCCCTTGAGTCAGGTTGAAGTTCAGTAGTATCAGACCCTGATCAAAGAGTCAATGGTAGAATAACATCACCTTGATCTCTGAAAAACCTGTCAGTCCTGAGATTGCTTGTGCTTACGTTGGTTGCAACTACCTTGACAGGCAATAACTGAACAAAAAAAAAAATCACCCAGAGTGTAACTGTGCTTTGCCTTTCTTTCATCCTTGGGTTAATAGCCAGTGTCCTGGTCAGGGGGTATCAACCACAAGGAACGTTACAGGGTCAGTTTTACCAAAACCTGATTTTTCCCATGCGGGAGGAAGTTGAAGCTGTACTTGTGCAAAGCATATAAAGCGAGGGTCTGAATTCAGATCTGCCTTTCAGATCATGTATGAATGGGAATGCCACTTCCCAGAAGCACTAAGTGCATCACTGACTCCTGAAGGGATCTAACAATCACTGTGTGCTGGTTTTAAAGAGGAAAATACCAGAAGGGGAAGATAACCTCGGTTTCAGGCTTGCCTCTGTACCTTTATTTCTGATTTGTAAAGGTATGCTTTAATAAAAAATAAATCATAACTGAAAGTAGTAGTAGCAATAGTAATAGTAATAATAATAATAATAATAATAATAATAATAATAATATCATCTCAGTATCTAACAACTCATACTGGAAATTATCCATCGTTCTCATACTCACTGTGTTTTTACACTAAGTGAGACATCTGGCATCTTCCTGAATTTGTGATGAGCTGCCAATGTTTTAACAAGGGGCATTCAGAAAATATCACTCTGCCTATACATATGTGCTAAACCTTAAACTGGGATTCTGTGAGTTAAGGGCTATGGAAACTATTCATTTGACTCCCCATTTAAACAAAAATATTTTCTCATAACCCTAGGCTAGGAAGGGGCAATTCCACTTGACAAATAAACAAAATATTTTTGATGGAAAGCTGTACTTTCTATCTGAAAGCAAATCTACCCTAGCTGTATTGCTAGCATAGCTCACAGTTCAACCGCTGTGCAATTTGAATGTAAAAGGAGAGAAGGTCTTTAGAAAATTCCTCATCCTTGGTGAAATATACTGTATTGAAAAGGAGGAAGGGAAAGCATTCTCTTCAGAAGTGTCTTTATGGTCTCAAGGGACAATGTCCTTTATAAGACAGAAAGATTTAGCAGGATTCAGAAAGGAGTGCAAGCATCCTCAGAAGCAGGGAGAACATCTACCCATCTTTCAGTTTGGCTGTGTGGGACTTCTGACAGGCCCACAGCTGTTTCCTCAAGCACCTCCTTACTGAAGAGCCTCTGTGAGTGTGTGTGTGTGTGTCTGTGTGTGTGTAAAATAAATTCAAGGCTTTTTGTCACCACAGCAAACGAGCAATAGAACCTCCCTTTGACAACCTGGGGCATTTCACGTACGGGGCTGAGCTGGGGACCAGCTGCTCTCTTCACTGGTGGCAGCATCGTGCAGTGTGGCCGCACAGCTATCCAGCCACCACCGCAGCTTCACTAAATATAGTAGGAAGGTAATATGGGTGGGACAAAATAACCTCTATCACACATCTTCTCTGACTGAGAGAAAAAACTGGAACCCAAAGAGTGGTACCTGAGGCACATCCCTTTGTCTGGTGACTCCATCACTCTCTCCCTGACCATTACATCACAAGGCTCTTTATGGACAGGGGGCAGAAGGCTTCTCTCCTCATCCAGAAGCTGTTTTAGCAGCTTTTGAGGAAATTACATGCATGAATCCTGATAAATGGGTTTTGTATCTTCCCTATATCACTACTTATTTAGTAGCTTATAAGAAATCTTCTACAATAGGCTGGATTTAAAAGAAAATAGAAGATTATGTGTCTCACTTCCAGCCCTCAGGAGGTGCCAGAATCTCTATTTTCTTTACCTGTAAGTTTCAATTATTTCAACTAACTCATAGGCTACTAGGGTCAAGAGCTTGGAAAAAGGATGCAAAAAGTTGTGCTCACTGTGTTTTCTCTCATCAGAGTTTCCATGGCACAATATAAAACAGACATTTGGCAGGATTAATGTGCTTGTGATAAAGCAGTAGCCTAGAGACACAATGATTCTGTAGTTGTGCCATAGAAAATGAGTGTAAAAAAAGATATCATCTATCAGAGACCTACTTTAGAGAACTGTTCAGTATTAGAATGGCTGGTGCACAAGCAGTTCTCCTATCTTTGTGTTCGGTAAAGTGATTTTATCTTGCCAAATATATGCCCAAAATGGAGGGTAAAAAATCCAAACAAACACACACCCAACCAAAACAAACAAACAACACACATCAAATATAAAAAAATTCCAAACAAATCTCTAAAACCAAAACACCTCAAAAAACAAAAATCTCAAATAAACAAAAAACCTCACCTCTTACATCCTGGTTCTTCCCATTCTTTTCATGCCAGTTCTGTTTAGAACTGAGCTATTGTATTTCACAGCCTTCACCAGGGTGTGATGATTTTGATTGTTTTAAGGCTGAGTGTTGGGAGAGAGAGCAATAATGCCAAAACAAACCTTTCAAAAAACCTTTACTTTCTAAATGACTGTTCCTAATAAATTTTTATTATTGCTGCTTCATAGAATTGTTTCAGTACATGCCCTAATTTGGGGGAGACAAGCTTTCATGTCACCAGACTTGAATCTTTGGAAGATGTCATTCAAATACAGAAGTTTTATATTTCATGCTGGAAATTCTGAAATATTCCCAGGTGCACTGCTATGTCAGGCCCTTGGAACCAGAGTTTGTAATTCCAGGCAGGAACAAGGGTGGCAGAAAATTCTACACACAACTCTATTTCATATTATATAAATGAGTTACCTGATATTACCCATGAACTAATGTTTCAATGCTTGAGAAGATATTGTCATCCCTATAAAGGGTTGGAGATGCTAAGGCTAGTATGTTAGCCTTGAGATGAATAAACAACAAACCATTACAGTTATTTCCATACATACAGAAAGAAAATGAGTTATGTAATGCAAGACTAAATAGCACACAGAAATCCTTCAGCCCTTTACTATCGGAACAAAAAGGGGCAAACAACAGGCTGATAGAGTACACTGATTTGGAATTATATTTTCTCATATAATTCTGTGAAGCTCTGTCATTAGAGAATTTCAGATTGATGGAAAAGTTTTACTCAGCAGACAGAATTTATTCCTATTTCAGTCATCTGCAAATGCATAACTTCAATCAGATGAAGTGGGATCAAGTCCAAGAGTAAAAGTGGAGGGAAACAAAATTTCACTCTAAAAATCCTCTATTGTCATAGAGAGCCCCCAATTTTTCTGACATCTGCACATAAGGGATGAGAGATAGTGGGAGATCTATAGAAAATGTTCTTCATCAGGTTTCCATCAGTCTGAAGGAGAGGGAGTATGTCTTGCTATGGTTTTGCCCCAGCCTCCAGCAAGCTGAACGCTACAGTGTTTTAGAAGAACCATCTCCTGTAAAACACACAGGGGAAAACAACAAGAGAATTATATTTGCAGTAGAGGTCCTTTATTATTTGTTGCTTTTGTTTTGTTTCGAAAAGAAAAAAACAGAGGCTGCACCAGTACCTGAGGACTGGTAACCACCCTCATTCTCCCACCTGGCAAAGCGTTCAGTCATTCAAATGCTCCCGTTTGCAACCCCTGCTGCCGACAGCGGCTGATCAGATGTTTGCTTTCTTTTAATGTGTGCTTTATTCCAAAAGTATCACCACAAGGCGTAATTTCGAAGATTGTGTTCCTTTAAAAATCTTCTTGTATTTTCATCTTTTGTGTTAATTTGTTAATGTTTTATGAATTTGCTTTGCCCATATTTCATGTGTCTAAGCATCTTCTGTTACCTTCCTCATGTGGAATGACAATAAATGGATGCAATAGTCTAGCTGAGAACATGCCACTGATACATATAGAATAGTTTTTACATTTCTCTGTATTGCCCTAATGTTTTATCTGCATTTCCAGATATCACATCACACTAAGCAGATGTTTTACTGGTTTGTCTACCTTGAGTCCCTGCTCTTTTATCCAAGTGATGCTCATGGATCCAGCACTGTCGGTAAGCATTTTGAATGTGCACTATCTTGCATTTATCAACCTTGAAATTCAGCTGTTTCTCTTCTGATTACCTGCATATTTGTAAGGTCTCTGAATCATTCCCCTTTAATACAAACAGACATAAATGTCTGCAGCATCTCTCAACTTAATCACCTCACCATTATTTCAGGTCAATTGTTTCAAACAAGTTTCTAAGAAAAGAAAAAGACCTGAAAATTGTGTGTGTAATTATTCTTCTCTTTCTTCCTCTCCACTAGTTCTTTTTTCTTTTACCTTTACATTTTTTTCACCTTTGCCCATTTAGGTTTAAAAGAGTTTTCCCAAATGTTTCACTATTTCACTTCAAAAGACTGAAGGAAGAGAAGACCACAAAATAGGAAACACTTGTCTCTGTATTAAATAAATTCAGCATATTTCAACAATTTAAAATTGTTTTAGCTTATATGTCTGAGGTATTTTTTATGTTCAGGGCTATGAGCCCTGAAGGTGTTGAGTACTTTGTATCTGATTTTTTTTATATTAAAAAATAATAGTATGCTTAAATTTACATAAAAGAATGTCCAGTTACATTCCAATTCCTACTCACCTGTCGTTGGGAAAACTACTGAAGACTTAGAGCAAAATCTTTCTCTATCACTACACTATTTAATGGTGATGAAATAAATCATATAGCATACTTTAGGACAGAATGAACAAAAGTCTTGTAATCTGTTTTATATTGTGGCCAATGCAACAAAACCACTCATACAAGTAAGTCTTGAGGGATGTGATGGTTGAAAATATTGTCTATTGAACTTGCCAAATTTCTTGTAACGAGTTGTGTTTGCACTATCACCAATTTTGGAGGAACTTCGGGTCTTTACAAAAAAAGCAAGCAAACAATTGCATCCAGAAGCCAGACACTTATTCCCAGACTCTGAATAACTCAGACTTTATCTCAAAGTGTACACATCAGACCACATGACATCAATTCATCTACAGCCCCACTGCCCTACTTGTTCAAATGCCATTATATTTTACTCCAAATTAGGTTTGATTTACAATCATAATAATGATCATTTATACAGCATTTTTCAAGTATGGATGGCAGATCACAGGATAAATTCAAAACTATTTATAGAAGAATTGCTTTACCAGTATGTAAGCTCACCAAAATGAAAGTTGATAGCCTTTGAACAACAGCTGGACAAATACTATCCAACATATACATTATCTTAATTAATTTTTACCTTTTTTTCTCATCTAATTTATTAGAGTAATTTTTCTTTTCGTAGTAATCAACCAGCTGCATAGCTCTGCAAATAGTGCTCATGGAGTAAATCACTTGATGGGTAATGACAATTTTCATAGAAACATTTACTTGGCAAATATTTTTTTAGATAATTGAGGAGCTCAGCTTTAAAAATCATGCAATAGCACGGCATAGTCATTTTAGACAAGCATAAAAAATAACTTTAAGTGAAATGATAGGCAGAATTTTACACAGCAGGAAGTAATTAGCCAAATGGAAATATGGCTATAATGGTGAGATTAAGACTTTTAACTGGTGAAAAGGGGTTCACATTCTTTAATTGTTAGACATGCTCTAAGATCTTGCCTTATATCTCATAAAAAGGATCTTTAACCAGGTCTATGCGTACTTCTGAAGAAATTCTCTCTTTTGAAAAGGCTTGCCTTGCACAAGACTTTAGCTGAACAAATCCCATTAACAGCAACAGGAGTCACTCTGCTAAATCCCCCGTGCCCCCAGATGGAAACAACTGCGTAAGGAACGTGCAAGTCTGTACTCCTCTGAACAGGATGGACGTGAGATAGAAGGGATACTGCTTCTTTTGTCACAGACTCATGATCTTAAAGTGTCATGCACCCTCCTGGAGGGAAAGGAAGGGAGAGAAAGAAAGGGAAGGGAAGAGAAGGAGGGGAAAGCAGAAAAGAGAAGGGGAGGCAAGGAAAAGGGACAAAACAGGGAAGCAAGGAAGGAAGGTGTATGCACAGGAAAAGTAAAGTTATAACAAAACAAAGGCCACCACCAATACCTTCTCTCAAATACACCTACATTTTGTTTTCCAAAGGAATTCTCCAGGCTGCCTAGCCTCATCTTTTTTCTTTTGAAGTTCTTTCTGGAATTGACTCTTATCTAAGCCGTTCACGCATCCCTATTGAAATACTCAAAAATGGAGCAAGGTGTGAAGAGGAACAGAAGATTAAGCAAGGCTGCAGAAAATACCCATTTATTCATCTTTCAAAGGCAGTAGAAAAGGAGTCGAGCACATCTTTATTCTTCTGCGAGAGGATGCTATTGTTCATCTCGTTCTAATTATGAAATTTGAACTTAAAAGGAAGAAAGAGAACACCCCTGTGACAGTGCACAGTACATATTTCCGGAAATAATTCTTATAGAGATATATGTCAACCCTATGTATCCAAGAATGACCCAACAGTCACAAAGCAACACACAGAAGTATTTGATACAATCTACAAAGCTGCACTTCTTGATCTATTTTTGTTCCAGACAGATTAGAGAACTGCGTGGCAGAAGAAGAAAACACAGCTAATCTTTCATGACTGCTAGACAGTGCTGCAGAAATGTAATTGCAGAACCAGAAACTCCATGAAAAGAATGCCATGCCACTTACCACAATACAAAATTAATCCAATTATTCCTTAATCACACTAAAGAGAATGCTCCTCAAGCACAAATAAAAAGAACAATGTAAAAATTTGGTCTCTACTAAAAATCCGTGCAATCTGTAGAGTGGATCTATTCTTAAAAAGTAAAAATATGTCACAAAACCACTGAAATTTTTCCACTCTGACAAGGCACAGTTCTGCTAATATTGTCATCTCCTCCTTCCATCCTTATCCAAAAACCCACACTTTTAGAAAACGCAAGAATTCCTATTAGTCTGAAGCCTAAAAGATGGGGAAAGAAGGGCCAATGTTGTCCAAACATCTTGAGTAAGTCTGAGTTCATTACTTTCCAAAGCTCTCTTCTGCAATTCTTTGATTCAGATATAAGTTGCACTTTCATCACTAGGTGACATGCTTGAAATGAGGAGAAATACAAAGGGGCTGAGGAAGTTAGCTCAGAATAAGGTACTTTTCTTCTGTCTATTAGCTGAGTGTGACACTGACAGATTTGCAAGTCTTTCCTGTACATGTCTGAATTGGAAACAATGACATCTGTAGATTTTAAAATCCATGAAGTAAAGTTTTCATTAGCTATTGCACACCCAGCAATATCTCAGGACAACCTGCTTGTCTGCTCAGGCATTTCCAAAGTTTCCACAGATGCTAGATAGGTGGGAGTCTTTTGATTTTCTCTTCCCACCTCCACACCCAAACCAGCCTGGACTAAAGACTATAACACCAGTTGGGCTACACAATGAGGCTAAAAATATTATTTGTGGTTGAATTCTGTTCACCAATTTCTAGCAGATTCTCAGACACATACTACTGTCCAGAGTTAGACAGTCCTGTCTTATTTCTCCACTGCTCTGCAACCCTTTTTATTTTCTCCTTCATTCAGATGTGTTACCTCATGCCCATGAAGTGTGAGGTCACAGAGCTGCATCCTGCTCCAGTCTGGGGCTGTGTACCTTGCACGTGTGAGCATTGCACCCTCTTTTCCACAAGAATCCAGTTCACATTAACAGGGAAGAATACAACCCTGGCTTTTGGTTTCATACAGTCAAAACATCCTCAGAGGACGTCTTCTTCAGTGACTCTTCATCTGAGTGTTAGTAACATTGATAACCTTCCACTGATCATGCATGTCATGAGAGGAACAGTGGATAGTAAACACCTCAGTTCTTTACTGTCTCTGATTCTGAATATCCTCCTTCAGAAGCTCTGAATTGCAAACCTATTCCATCAGCCTTAGTTCAGAGTGAATTTGTCTTCTACTGGGTTCATGTGATCCATATATTCTTCTTCCCTAATCATGTTCTGCAGACCCATTGAATCAGCATTTTGTCTATCAACTGCCTGGAAAATATATTTTTACTCCCACAGAATAAAAGTTAAGTTAATTTGTTTTTCAAAAATAAGAGGCTCTATTATACCAGCTTTAAACAAAAGGTGCCTGGTAGTGTTGGAGTAGCCTTACAGTAGGAACAATTTACATTTTATTGTCAAAATAAAGAAAACAGCACTGCAAAACTGAAAAAGAAGTTCTAATTCACTCAGTAGAATCCAAATGTGGAAGATTTTATCTACCTATAGGTAGACAATGGTGCAACATAATTGACTCCCTTCTGTGATCTGGGGTGAAAAATTTTGCATTTTAACTGCTGCACAGCCCTTCTCACCCTTCTCACCTATATTTGTGCAGGACTGTAGCTCTCTTCATAGCAGCCAGTCCTAGGTTTCCAAGTGACCACTCTGCACAGGAGATGTTGCAATGTCTGGCTATGTTCAGGCCTTCAGATCTCAAAAGAACTACTAACACAAAAACACCTTAGCCGAAGTACAGAGTATTTGGTTTATCTCAGGCCACCACTGTGGCCAGCACCTGGCTGTGCAGGGAAAAGTCTTGATCCCCACTGTCCTATAAAGACAATCACATGTTGCTGATATTTGGTAGCTCTTGTATGTGTTAATAAAGACTCTTTTAGTTCTTACACATTTGACCCACCCCAGCAGAACCATGATCCTTTCTGAAGTTCAAATTCCATTTTACTCTGGAGTAGAGAAAAGGAAGAAAGATGGAAGGAGATGATTTGTTGACAGAGATGCCTCATCTGTAATAGGTATCACTGGAGACTCAGTTACACCCCTGCCCACACAGTATAGCTGACCTCATATCAAAATCTCCTACCTTAAAATAAGGGTTTTCTATTTACTTTCCAAAACACCCTTTCTTTAAAATGTTCATAAAAAGCTAATATTAGACATCTTAATGATCTCAGTGACACCAACATATCATCGTGTCTTCTGTAGGAATAATATTAACTATAATTGTAAATAGTTATTATCCCACATACAACCTGAATTTAAAAAAAATAAATCTTGAACAATACATTTAATTAGAAACAATTTAAAAACATGAGGTATACTTCATTATCTAGAATATGAGAGTGCCCAGAGGCCCTACCTGAGACAGGGATCTTGTGATATAGACCAGCATGGTAGGAAACAGTTGCCTCAGTTTGCAGTCCACCTGAACAGGGTGGCAGCAATTGAAAAGGGGAGCAGATTAAACTATTTGACCCTGCTCAATAGCTCTGCAGTAAGCAGGACCCAGGTCCCTTGATTCCTCTTTCAGCTGTGACTCTTTGGCCTCCAATTGCCCTTGCACTGAGAGAAGGCCTGGACTGTCAGGATGGACACAGCCACAAGCATCTGTGGGTGACCGGGTCAGACATGTGTGTTATGTGAGCAAATGTGTACACACTCATCGTTCTGAAACATGCACATACAATCCCAAAAGTGTTTGCTTGGACTATAGAGGAATTCAACATTTCTCTTAATGTGGTAGTCTAGTCAAATATCTTAAAAGACAAAGGCTAATGACACTAGAACTAAATTGAAGACAATATTATCAAAATAATACACAAACACAGAACTTCTGAGGGAGCTTTCAGGACCAAGGTCTTAAACAGAACACGACACCAACATAGAAAATGAACATTTCCAAATGTCAACACCCAGTTCCTATCCAAGGAATCCTATCCTATTCCATTTCTAGACATCTTTTCATTCTCAAACATGATTAGCCTCAAATTCTAAAAGCAAGCATGTCTCTGAATGATATAAATAAAGCGCTAGAACAGTTACTGGCCCACACAGCAGCTGGACCAGATGGCATCTCTATACATTTTAAAACAAAACAATGTAATACTGTATTAACACATCTACTTGCATAAGTATATGCAGTGATACAAGACAATAACAATACTTGACACTAATCCTGAGGAAATCAGCATGGAAGATAACTTTTGCCTTCTAGAGGCTAGCAAGAACCCTCAACAATGATAGCAAAATATTATTATATACCTATGATAAAAGATTTCTACCTCTTTGTCTGACATTATTCTCATTGACTTGCTAAGTAATGCTTACCAGTATGCCACCAACATCAATATTAAGGCATTGTTAAATATTCTACATTATTTATAGTATGAAAATATGAATAGCTTTTCAGTCTTGAATCCACTAGGCTCTACAGAGTCTTCTCAAAGCATTTACATTACCCTTCAGAAGTGATATTCCAGCCTCCAGCTTGCTACTCCCTCCCCACTTCTTATTTACCAGAGAGAGATGTCCCCCAGCTCCTTCCTCTGTGACATCGCCTTTGGGGCCAACCCCACAGATACTGGTGCCTCCATCAGACCATCCTCTGGCAGGAGGCCCTGTCTGTCAGACACTTCTGTACTAGTCCTCAGAAGGAATGGACAGAAATCTGCCTTGCAAGGGCACGCAGAAGTCTCCTGAGCATGCAACATTCCACTATAGTAGCCCAGTCAAGTCAACTGTACATAGTATTTTTTCCCAAATGCGTGTCTACATCCAGCTGAATTTATAAGTCTCTGTCTTATCTAATGAAGATTTCTGATATGCCAAACTTAGCTTCTAGCTCAAAATATCTGACAAGATGACCAAATCCTAGAGATTTAAAATGAAAATAGTTTACAGCAGCTCCTCCATAAGCTGTCCTGCCCTCCCTCCGAGAGCCAGCTTCTCTCTCACCCCATAAAACCCTCTCCTGCCATTGTCATCTAGCCCCCACCCTGCCTTTGAAACACAGGACTTGCAGAACTTATCGCTGGTCGTAATTCTGTTGAATGCTTGAACTTTTAAATAAAAAATTTCAAGACAGTAAATAAAAAGAATATAAATAAGTTAAAAACCTGAAATATCAAAGCTCATCTAGTTTTCAGATTTAAGGTGTCAGGCCCTTACTTCATCACATGTTTCAGGAGCACCAGGGGAACACCACTCACACCCACACTAATAAAAAGCTGGGAACATAAACAAAATTCATTTCTCAAAATCCCCAAACACTTTAGTTCTTAGTTCAAGGTTTTGTTTGTTTGCTAGCTTAAATTGAGAGAAAATCTGAGTTAAAGGTGTTGGGTTTGAGGGGTTTGGGATTGTTTTTTCAGAATTCCCTGTTGAAAATAATTTCTCTTTTCCAACCAATCCTGCCTGCCAACTAGGTGTGCCATCAATTCAATAGCAAATTTGTGTCAGACCATCTTGTTAAAATTTTGGCAGCGCACTGCTACTTGTGAGCATTCACAAAACACCAGCGCTTTCTAGGCTCCCTGCCAAATGAATGCTTTGGAGAATGTATGTATATACAGTATTTCTACAGTCTTCAAAGGATTAGCTTTGAATTACCTGAATTGTTTTGAGTTTGAGACATCATTAGGTTATATTAAATTACAAAATATGTAAAAATAAGAGCATGTGCTTGCTTGAACTAGCAACTCTGTCACTTTTACCTTTGTGACTTTATCTATGATGACATTTGCTTTTTTGTGCTCTTCTATTTAACAATTCTTCCAGGACTTGCTTCTCTTTTTTTCTAGACTTGATTTTCAGTTCCATTATTTTGCATTTTACTTGGCTGCATAAAAGGTGCATACATCCCTTGCACTCTTTGTGAATGGGATTTTCCCCAAACATTAATTATCTTAAATCTTCACAGCATTTTTTAAAAGGCTTTTTTTATCTTCCTTCTTTTTTAACCCAATCTATTTGCTACCACCCAAGGATGTCACCTCAGTCTCTTCCTCCTCTTCTTTCCATTTTTATCCCTCTCCCTCTATTGCCTCCATTTCCCCATTTATATTATCACCACCCTTCTCTAACACCATCATCTTGGAGTATCACATCAATTTTTACCTCCAGGAAGTTGAACTACAACTTGCAATAAATCGGTTTGAATATTTTATTTTTCTTGAGTAGGAGCTGAGCCTACACAAGTATTTTGAAATGTTATCAAGCTCAAAACAGTATCAAACCAGAATGATTTCTGCTGCCACGGAATCCAAACTGAAACTAAATCAAAAGACGCACTGGTTTAATTGCCTGCCCACACACCCATCCGCAGTGCTTGCCTACCCTCCCTGCCCACTCTCACATGCCATCACTGCTATTAGTTTTTGCCATTCTGTCATCCCTCATCTCGTATCTGTTGCTCTTCTCTCTCATTATCCCCAGCCACTGCTGTTCCTGGAGAGCATCTCTTCTTTATCTTCCAAATTTCAGTCCGTCTAGATCATGACTCTCACACAGACAAGGATTTCTCCAAGTCTAATGCTGCTTTGCCAACAGCCTCTCCTACTTCAATCCTTGTGGAGATCTTATCTGTTTCCACTTCCTGCCATTCCTCTTTTCCCACTCTTCCTCCTCTGAATGGGGCTGCCAATGAGTTATTTTTGCATCTCTTCCTCTGTGTTTCTATCGCCTACATCAGTCTACCCTCTTTGCCCAAGATTCCCCGAGCTCTTCTCTTGTTCTGTATCATTTTAAGGTCTCTTCCAACATCATCCACCAGTGCTTCAGAAATACACAGTCACCCACTTTTTCTGGGATTTCCAATTCTTTTTCAGCCCATGAGGGGAATTGTTCAGCTGTGACATTTCTCTGAGCTCTTCTTCTCTCTTACTCAGACAGGACATTAACCCTTGCTGGACTGTATATAGCTACATCTTGCCTGCTTTCCCTTCTAATTAGAACAAGAGAGCAGATTTGTGATCCAAACTAGCTGTGACAGAAGAACCTTCGGCTCCTCAGGTGGTTCCTCCTTTCTGTCCACACAGCAGTCCTCCCTGTTTTTTCACCAATAAGTCCTATGACGCATTCCCTTCCTTTCCTTTTCCTTTCAGTATTTCCAAAAAGTGTATCTTCTTTTTCTTTAGCCCTCACAAGTGGCATTTTCTTCAGCCACATCCATCCAGACCAATGCTTTAAAGGTCATCTCTTTCCTTTTTAGAGGAAGGTTCTTCATGGGTTATCCCCAGGACTTCTACCATCTCTTCCTACCCCAGATCAAGAGTAAACCTCTTAAAAGGCTCCCACCCATAAAATCTTCCACTAGGCAGCTTGGCATGTTCTCAGAATGAATTTTCAAATACATTTTTGCTTTGCTTTCCACTCTCCCAGATGCTCAGGAGCCACTGTCTGTACATTTCTATGAAACAATTCATTATTACCCTTCAACATTCTCTTTAAACCCCTCCATTTCGGGGCTGCCTACAAAAGACTTGACAACACTTAGACCTCTGGTACGCTGAGGTCACTGCCTATGATGCTGACTAATATTTTCTGTGTTTCCTGGTGTTCCTCCGTCTGCCTGTCTCCATCTGTTGTTTCCTTGCTCATCCTGGTAAGCTGCTTGGAGGCGGGACTGACTTGCTGTTCCCTGCCGGTGCAGCTGCTGCATTCTGCAGTCTCTGGCCGAGGCTTGTGTCCAGAGGATCTCTGCTCCCACAGACTGCATGGGGTAACCTGAGGATCTGCCTACCCGCTGTACTGGGAGTTTTATTCAGGCTGCTCTCGGGACGGCTGCTGGCTTAAGTGATCTTTTACCTCTGGTGCCTTATGTTCAAACATTGCTCACCGCCACCAGTGGAAGGTATTTCATTGACCTCACTTAGTCCATATCACAAAACACCAAACAATTTGGCAGAGTAAGGTTCCCTCTGTGGGATAGCTTCCCCACAGCATGTGTCTGTCTCAGGGCCAGCTTTGCTAGTCCATCCATTTAATTCACTCAGAAAATCACATTGAGACCGTAGGACATAAAGAGAACCATTTGCCCGTTGCACTAATCTAAGCCTTTTTATTTGCTGCAGTATAAGTAGGGACCAGTGAAGAAAGATGATTTAGCATAAAAACCTGCCCAGCATGCTGATATGAGAACTATGAATAGATCAGTGTTAGAGGCACAGGACAGGTCATGATAGTGTAATGGCTGTCAGAGAGGAGGCTGCAAATGTCTCAGCTGAACTAAATGAATTCTCCCCAGGTCTCTCACTGAAAAGTTAAAGATAGAAACTAGAATTCTAGCAATAAATGCAAAATTTGACCAGCTCGCCCCAGAGTGTGTGGTACAGGATAGTGGTAGCATGGGTGCAAGTGACAAAAGCACTAGGATGCAAGGCTAACAATGAAAGAGGGCAGAAGCACACAGCAGGTGCTCTTTCTTTAGGATAGTAAAGGCTGATAAAGTTTTGACATCCTAGGCTGAATTATCAGAAACTCAAACATGAGCATATTGTATTAGTAGCCTAGCTTCTGCTGCTTTCAATGAAGGGGGGAAAGTTATTGAATTTTTTTGACAATTGGACTCCAGAAATCCTAGATATTTAAAGCCGTGATGCAGAGGATCATTAAGTTGAAAGAAAGCATGTCCTGGTCTATAGGATAACTATAAAAATACAAGTAAACAAATAATCATTTATTGTGGGACGAGTGGAACGCTACCCTTGTCTCCGTTAAGCAGTGTTCCACAGCTTGTACGTGTGCTCCCAGTCCCCAACATGTAGCAATACCACAGCCAAACAGCCTCCTGCCTCATTCAAACTGAGCTTGCATCCATTGTTATGGCATTTAAAACAATATCTTGGATTACCATCTCATATGGCAAACTCTTTAATTTGCAGCTCACTAAATGCAATCTCTTTAAACTTATAAAGCCAAGCACTATTCTGTTATTATTCAAATCCTTCTCAAATTCACTCCTTTGAGGCTCACACATTTAATGTGAAAAATTGCAAGAGAGAGAACAGAACTCCTTTCTCTGAGTTTCTCATGGCATGTCAGAGCATCCCGAATATAAGATTCCAAAGGTCCTTGAGATGACAGAAAATCCTTTGGCCCAATTCAGCTGTGTATTAAACTTTCTTCTCTAAAACTTCCCCTTTGCAGTGCTTAGTCCTCAAGATTCCAGAAAAAATGTTCTGTCTTCTTGTTGTAGTGTTAGGGTTCTTTTTTATTTTTATAGAGGGCAAAACATGATTTCAGCTCATGAAAATAGAGCTATCATCAGTACATTCTGTAAGTATCTGTGTTTCCCAAGTATTTTCTTTTCATTAGACTTTTTTCAGTTTTATCATGATTTTTCTCCAACATTAAGTAAAGCTCAGGTAGATACTAACACTTTTATCTCTGAACATGTTTAGACAGGGTTTTAGTCATTCATACTATTTTCAACTGGTACACAAGTCTTCCAAATTTAGAAACATTTGGAAATGTAATTAGTGTTGCTTATCCTTACTCCTAAATAGAGAAGACAAATGCTAAATAAGACCTAGATAAAACAGAACCCTTACTTTTCAGTTATTCTGTATGCAAATTTCTTAAAGCCATAGTTCAAGAATTTCAAAATATTAAGGGGCTAAAATATTTCCATTCTAAAGCTTCTCACTACATAAATTTCATGAGAACACCTAGCTCATCTATATAGTCAAGACAATTCTAAATGTTTTGGGTTAGATGTCCCAAAATGGGGACATCCAAAACAAGTGACTAGTTGTCATCAGTGGTATATTTTTAGAACCTTATGCCTTTAAATTATGTTAATGTACCTTCATGTCTTATTACTTAGACTTCGTCAAAAGCTTCTGCTAAAGGGCAGCAGTTCTATCAGCTTAGTACAGAAGGTTTTTAAGGCATTCTTCAAGGGACCATTCAGGTGCTAAGATGATGAAAAAAATAAAAGAATGAGAAAAAATATATGGTTGAACTCGTTCCTCTGGGTATCCCAAACAGTTGAACAAAATAATGCCATGTGCAGTCTTGGCAGGAAAATTGGTCTAATGCCACCCTAGGAGCTGCAGGATGCAGGCAAGCTGATTTGTTACATTGCTGAAGTACAGTCAGGATCAGCATGCAAAACTGAATTCCTAATCTTTGCAAGTTTAGTGTGGGATTTTTGAGTCTCTTCATCATACTTATTTTACATTATTTTAGAATCTACATTACTGGACATTAGCCCAAAGTGTTTGCTAATATTCAGGATTTCTGAGGAAGGGATTATGGTGAAAGCTTGTCTCATACAAATATAATTGTAAGGATAGACACAAAGTCCTCCTTCCCTCACAATGGGAATGGTGATGGACAACTTCAGCCACTGTGGGCAGAAAGGCCTCCAGCCACAGTCCCAGTAGTTGCCTTCCTGGGTTCTTGGCTTTCTGTTCTTTTTTACCTTCTATCTCTTGCTTGGTGGCCAGAGAAACTTGAGCTCCTCGCCCCAGTGAAACTGGGGAGAGGTCAGTGCTCCCAGAGCTCAGGGAGAACCCATTCAAACACATGGTCTCAGCTCCTCTTCCAGTTTCTCCAAGGAGGTTGGTGATTTAAGCATCAGTTCTAATAGCACCTTCTGGCATTAAACAAAGGACAATTTAAGTGCACTTTCACTTGACCTGAAAAGAAAGCAGGCAGAACTTCATTGAGACACTGACCAGCGAGCAAACACACGCTCCCTGGCAGACCTCCAGCCTTCACTTACCCCAGAGCTGTTCCAAGAAGAGCTATGTCAGAGCTCAGATGCAGAGTTCAAACTGTATCTAATTATAATCAAGGAACATTATTGTGGAAAGCTTCTTCCAACTACATTTGGAAAATTTGTGAGTTAGCCAAAGCATCCCTGAAAGTCTGCAGAGAATTTTGGCTCAACAAGGGGGTCAAAAAACAAAACATTATATAACAGCTCACCATCTGTTCTTGCACTTTTAAATTCTGCCTCAGCACAGAGAGGGGAGTGACACAAAGAAATGAAGATTTGAACTCAGCCTCAGAGTACACCAGCATTTTTTCTTGCTTGATTGTGTACTAAAACTGCCTGTAAAGTCAATAACTTCCTATGGCTTCACAGCAAAGCAGAAAGATTAAAAAAGAGTCATGGTTCTTTGAAGATGTGGAAGGCAGTAAGTGAGCAGGCTGAATCCTCTTTGGATTTGAAAGTCTATGCAGTGCTAACAGTTCTGCTTTAAGGTGTCAAAATTGCCTTAAATCTTTATCTTTGTTATATCCTGCTGGTACAGACATGTAATAGAATAGGCCTGCCTATTCCAAGCCATTTAGACAGCATCACTTTTCTGTCTGCATTTTTTTGAAACACACCTGATTAGCACCTTTTTTTTTTTAAATTTGTTTGGTTGTTTAATGTGCAAACACTTTTAATTACTTTAACTAGAACAGCATGGCAATGTAATGTACAGCATGTAGCCCCATTAGATTTTACTGTGGTTGGTAGCAACTCACAGACATGAAGTTCCAAACCAAATACTTAAGCCTCTCTTCATTAGGCTATGAACTGCTCACTAAACTCAATGCAAAGCCAGAAGTCTAAGAAAGACTTAGGAGCAGAAATAATTTGCTGCTCTCTGTTTGGAAAACCAGGCTAGTATATTTTAAAAGAGAGAATTAAAAACAGAAGGGAGGAGAAGGAGGCATAGCATGGGGTGCGAGATGTCCCGTGCCACCTTTGGTGGTGACCTGGCCAAGGCTTGCACAGTAACTCAGTTCCCACCACACCAAAACTCCTTTTCTGGGAGGTGGTGTCCTGTCCCCAGTGTTGCAGCCCCTGGAGCTCCCAGGAATGCAGGGCAAAGCTCAGGCTCTGCTGCAGCATAAGCGAACAGCCCAGAGCAGGCTGAGAGTTGAGCAGAAAGCACCTTCTGAAATAGTTCCTCCCCTTCACCAGACTGGGTGCCAACCCTTCCTTGTTTGATGCCAAGTCCAGCAGCTTCGTTAGGCTGTTGCCAAGGACCTAAAACAGCCTATTATTTCTGCAGGGACAGCATCACCACTTATGTCTCCCCCTTGTCTACTTCTTTGCTAGAGTTTTCACAGATCTGGTGAGCAAGTTTTTTAAACTACAGTAATATAATTGCTTTGAGTATTAATAAGAATGACTACTAAAACCTCATTTGTTACCCTTCACTAACAAAATGCATGGCCCCTTTCAGTAAAGCAGTTTGTCCCCATCACAAACATCCCTGGGCTAGTCCTATGAATTGTTTACCCTCCTACTACAGCACCATAAAGAGCTATTCTGGGCTGCAGACACATTCTTGGCATCAGGCATCTTCCTCAAGAAACCCCTGCTGTCTCATGGGGATTGTCGAATTAGTTTGAGGTATAGCTTGAGTGTTGCCCCTGAGCAGACTCCCATAAGTTTCTATCACAGACTAAACTGTGCTTTAAGCTTCAGGCAGCTAACTTAATGGAGGGCAAGGGATGGTAGATTGAAGCTCAAGAGTAGTTGACCTTCCAGCTCATAAAGCAGCGAAGACCTGACTATCCTGTGCTAATACAAACACTTCTGCTGACAGCACATGGCCAAGTTGCTGGTGTGCAGCTGCAGAGGCAGGAGATGGCTTGGCTTGGGTGCTGACAGGGTCCCTGTCCCTGCCTGACTCCCCATCACACTGCACAGGCGTCTGAGCTGCACGGCAGGCAGTTCCCGAGCCACCACGGCTAAAGGGGCGCTTTCTCGGCTAGGTCATCATCAGTTACAGCTTGCCTTAAAACATGAAGTTGTTAATTATTTATATGAAGTCCTTCTTATTCCTTAGGCTGAGCTTTGAGCTAAAATGTCCTGAAATGGTACAGTTTTGGCTTGGCTACTTGAGTTAGCTCTGCAATGAAGATGTTAGCACAGATACAGAGAATGTAACAGCAGTCACATAAATGTTACTACGTAACAGTTACCATACAAACTTTTCCTTCTAACTTTTTCAAGGGTTTCTTAAAGCAGTAAGACTTACACAACTGACCATATCTCTTCAGCCTCCTGTCTGTCTGTCAGTCTGTTTTGCTTCCTCAGTAACTTTTACTGAGTAACTTCAAACAAATTGAATATTGCTTGAGTGTCTTTGGTACTTTTTAGGCAAGTTAAGAGACATCTTGCAGTTCTAACCAAGGAAGAGACTGAAACAAGAGTTTCATTATAAACAGAAATCAGCAGACCCAAGTGCAAGTATCAGTAGGAATCCAAACTTCATCACTTCTGCTTTTTATGGAATTCCTTGCTAGCACTACAAGAGACACACATTGGGATATGTAAGGAATGATTAAGATGAGTTAAGCATCTTCTTAAGCATACGGAGTTTGACAAAGCAGCGAGCAGGGGGCAGGATGTGATAACCATATGCAAGCATCTAAAGCATTCAAATAACAGTGCAGGGGAGAATCCCAGAAGCACAGAATGATTTGGGTTGGAAGGCACCTTAAAGATCATCTAATCACAACCCCTCTGCCATGGGCAGGGACACTTTCCATTAGACCAGATTGCTTAAAGCCCCATCCAAATTGGCCTTGAACACTTCCACTGCCATAGCTTCTGTGGGCAACCTGTTCCAGTACCTCACCATTCCTGTACTGAAAATTTCTTCCTAATATCTAATCTAAACCTAATCTTTTTCAGTTTAATGCCATCACCCCTTGTTCTATCACTACATGTCCTTTTAAAAAGTCCCTCTCCACCTCTCTTGGAGGCCCCTTTTTAGGTACTGAAAAGTGCTGTGATGTATCCCTGAAGCCTTCTCTTATCCAGAATGAACAATCCCAACTCTCTCGGCCTGTCTTTAGAACCACCGTGGCCCAGGGCTTGACAAGTATCAACTCTTAATGGCAATCTACATAAACTTCTTCACCCCTTTGTGAAGCTGTCAGTCTCAGTAGGGAAGAACATTCATTTCACACAGGCAAGAGAGGAGCCCAGCATAACAGCTAGTGCCAGTGTTAAAATTCACACCTAAAAGGGGTCAGAATGACCAGAAACTTCACATTCTGGTCTAAAATCAGCTCACTCAGTGAGACATCCCTCCTTCACCCTAAAAACTTCATCACTTGCAAAACCAAATTACTTTGACTCCTGAGACTTCAAGTAAAACCCAAGATAAGTAGTCAAACACACAAACGTGGTATAAAACCTTGAAAGTGCAGAAAGTGAAGGCTTCAACCTTCCTAGTGTGTGGTGCCACCTCCCCTTGTGCTCTGTGACTTTCGTCTGAGTTGTAAAGTCAAGCCTCTCAGTCTCTTCCTAAGCACTAGTTTTAATTTATAATACACTTCCAACCCTAAAAGACAAGATGTTGCTCATACAAAGGTTGCTCAGCCACTCCCATTCCTCAACAGATTTATTCTCTTCAAATATTTCTGCCCGAGTTCCACTCCAGGCTTCTGCACACTGGCTCTGTTTTGTCTGCCTGAGGTTAACTTTCTTAGTACTCTCTAGTATTCATTCAGTCCAGGAATATAATCCCCAAGGATTTCAAGATCTCTTTACTGTAGTGGCATTTCCAGCTTCTGACTGTGGAAGAAATATTGATGTGAGTTCCTTGAAACCCTTTCCCTATGAAGTGTCAATAATTACCATCTTGGCATACAAAAAGGAGACTTTGGCAGGTTGCCCAGTAACATCAAACAGGTCTGGAACAGTCACCAGAGCTCAGCTTTCTGTAACAGTACCTGACATGATTGTAAGAAATCACATAATTACTTCTAGGAATTTGAAAAGAAGATATATTTCTTGTTTAATTTTGATCAGCAACATAAGATCTATCTTTTTGATACTGGGTTACCAGAATTCAAATATAAAATCTTACTTCTTTCACTACCCATTTAATTGCTGTTTCAGTTATGAAAGCATGTTTTTCCTACTAGTTATAGTACAAAAAAATTGTCCTGACCAGAGCATTCCTGATTTAACATGGTAGTGCTATGTGCTCTGAGGTTTTAACTAAAGATGTACAAAACTTGTATCAAGCTCAGATTTTTTCTGAATTTTTTTTTCCTATTTTGAGATTTAAAAAAAAAAAAGCAAGAATTGCAAACTTAAAAATAATTTTTTTTTAAATGCAACTATCAGAATCAAAACTTGTTATAAACCACAGGAATCATTTGACACAAGCCGTAACAAAATGGTGTACAGTGGTGTACATCATTTGGCCCAAGGTTTCTTTGAGAAGCACAAGAATTTGAGTTAACCTGACCTCATAGAAAGGCCAAACAGATTAACATTTAGCATACCTCACTTCTTATCTACGGATCCATTGAGGCATGCATTTGCATCCTTATTAAATGTTCTTAAAACACCACCATATTCATCATCCCAAGGGAAAGCAGTTTATCCCACTTATTTCAGTGCCGGTTCAGAGTAATCAGGTAAAAAAAATCCTGCGTTCAAGCAACCCATGCCCATGCTCAAATCAAACTACTACAAACACCCCAGAAACCCTATTCCTCAGTGTCCAAATGTCTCTGCTTTACCTTTTATTTTTGCCTTTACTTTCTAGATACTTTTTTTTAATTTTCTCAGTATAGCTGTTTCTAAGATTATACATAACCACCGAGCTCATAAAGATTATTTGAAACTCAAATATATCTGCAGTTTCACCAATGTGTTATCAAGGAGACCCTATAATATGCCAGAAACACATGCACAGAGGACATGAAGGAAGAGGAGTCAATAAGAAATTGTTAACAATAAATATAATTATGTATGACACTGAAATACCAAGTGACAAAGAAATCCAGCCATAACTTACTGGTCAGCTGGAAGGAGTGTTTTTCCACTTTAAGACCTTTCTAACAGCAGCTAGCAAAACTGATGAAAAAAAATTCGTATTTTATAGACTGACACATGAACGGTTCTGAATACATTATTTATGATATTTCTCCTTTATGGCTGTTACAGTGATTCTGTACAAAATCCCAAGATCATTCAAACTCCACAAGCACACAAAACTTCCTGTTACTAGCACTTAATCAGCCCTAAAGTAGACATTATAAACCTACAGCTCAACTAGAGAAATCAGCAAGGAGGCAAAGAACTTCAAGAGTATTCTGTGAGAAAATGCAGGAAAAGCTGAAAACTGCTCTGTGACCTCTGATGCCTCCTCCCATGAACTTTATCAAGTGATTTCTCGACTTCTTTTCCCAGTTTACACATCCTCCCATGTTCAGCAAACAGAAAAAACCAAATAAGTAAATGTAGAACTGAAAACAAAGGGCTACCAGGAAATAAGAAATCACCAGCTGGCACAAAGCACCATTGCTCAACTGAAGCCACTTTGCACTGGTGAATGAGCCAACTCTAGAAGTCAAGTGGCCCTGGGATCCCACAGCACTCTTTCTTATTTTGACTCATTTCATTGCTATAGCATCTTTGTCAAACCCTTTAAAAAAAAACCAAACTGTTCTCATAAAACACTAAAAACAATACCTAAATAAAAATGCCTTGACAAAAGGACATTTGGGAGATTCACTTTGTCATCAATTACTTTGTATGGGGTGGTAGGATGGATACACACACACAGACACAGACACACACACTATGCTGACTGCCACCCTTATCAGCCTGCCGTGGATGTTGTGCTACACGGCTCATACACACTCATTAGGTAAGTGGTTGTCAGTGAATCCTAAAGATCAAAACAGAAAATGCAGGAAATCTGTTTATATAAATAAACTGGAGATGAGACACACAGGACATTACAAGAAAACTGGTTTCCAACTAGTAGAGATGGATTTGAATTTGTTTGTGTTACAGAAGAGTGAGTTACAGAGATCTGAGAAAAGTATTACAGTACTTACCACGACTACCAAACAACTCTTCCCTTTAAAATGTTTTTCAGAGTTCTGCTATCTTGCTCGCCCTCCTCTTTCCCCCCTCTGTTTCTACAAGAAAGACTCAAGAAATTCTCCCCAGCCAAGAGGGAAATGTTTTGAGGTAGTGATTAGATATTTCCCTAAAGCAGTTAGCACAATTGATTCTTCATATATCAGGATTGCTCAGCAGGAAGCTAAACTCTAAAAGCTTTCTGATCAGAAGCAAGTCTCATCCTTCGATCTCTGCATTTCCCAGTCTCTCTGAGACAACCCATATAACACGAAGGAATGCAGTAAAAGAAATGTGCCAAACACCAGTTACTGTGATGAAGAATCAGAGACAAATCAAACGGATGTGCCAGGGCATGCAGAGCCTGTGCATTTCTCCAGTTTTTATCTGGAACTGTGACAAGACTTTCAGAGTGTGGTACAGCTGATTCTCATCCTTTCTGGGCAGTGGCTCCTAGTCTCATTCCTAGGGACTCTGGTTCTCAGATTCTGGAGACAGAGAGATTATTTCCATCTTTAAAGCACATTTTTAGTGATGTCCAGGGCTGAAAGGGGGCTGGAAACTCACAGAGAAAAAGTTTTGACATGATTCATGACATGGAAATACCATCTCTCAGGGTAAAGAACCTTTCTGAACACACCCACTCCTGTTTCTGTCTCTCTGAGGAGAGTTTCTGCAAGGGAGGCAATGTAAGTGTCCTATTCACAAGCCCAGAAGCATCCTTTAAAACATTCACAATCAGAAAAGGACTTATTAATTAATTAACTGAAGATTTGGCATTAGAAGTGGAGGCACTCTGCAGGATTGGGGTGCACTGTGGAACAATACACATGACACAGCAGAAACACACACACATACAGTCTAAACCATATCGGACCATATTGGCCCCAGCTGGGAGGCCACAAAACAGGAATGTTCCTAGCGGCAGACCCTGCCACCAATTAGTTGTATGCCAAAAAGCAAGCTCAACCAAGACTTCCTAAGCCAATTTCCACCCAAGTCACCTGTATCAGGCCTCATTTTATCTGCCCAACGACCACTCATTAGCAATGTCACTGCCTCTCCTCAGAAATGTCCCTGCATTCTGTCCCTCCCCCTGGCACGGCCCAGAAACTTTCCAGCATTTCAGTGTTGACCTCCACTTTCATCCATCATATTCATCATGGAGTCAAGACTACTGTTCTTAGGACTGACATATTCACACGAGCTGTGTCTAGACTTTTATTTCTGTATCAGTTTCTTTTTTACAGTTTATTTCTATGCAATCCAACAACCCAGTCTTCATAAAATTCTACCAAGATAGAAAGTGCTTATGTGGGTTTTAGCTTATTCACCTGTCTTTATCTGCAGCTTGATTGTCATGCAAAACCAGTGGACGAATCCTTACTGCTGCAGGTATATTTTCTCCCGGAGTTTGGTCCTTTAAAAAAATTTCATTCATTCATTTCTTAAAAAAAAACCTTCTTGGTATCAACTTTAGGTTATGTGTGTTAATCCAGTATCAACTCCATTATTGCCAATTACCTTACAAAAATTAGGCTTTAACATGAGAAATAGAAATATTCATGTAATTTTAGAACCCACCAAGTGCTTATCCAGACTAAAGCACTGATTTCAAAATCACAGCAAGCAACTAAGACATAATTAAACTTTTATCCCTGCAGATTTTGAGAGATATATATTTCCTGATAAAAAAAAATTAAAAGGAAAAAAAATAGTTTTCTGTAGTGGGAAGTTTTAGTTTCATTTGATGTAAGAACAGGAAGAAATATTTTCTTGGAAGTACTAGACATGAGAGATAAAAATTAAGACAGCAAGCAAGTTTTGTTTTGGGATTTTGACAATCAATATTTTATTTTGCATAACACTTTTGTGCTTTCCCATATTTTTCTTTATTTTCCCACTTAATTCTACATTAGAGTAAGAATAGAATTGATCTGTTTCTGCATTAAAGAAAAGTTTTCCGTCTGGGACCAACTCAGTGAAATACATCTATCCCTTTTCTAGCGCAGTGGTCAGCTGCATAAATACCACATTACTATTTCTGAGCCATCTGTGACCCTTTCCATGCTGCAAACAACACCAGTTGGTGAAATGAGCACCTTGGATAATCATTTGTCCATAATTGTAAGTGACTTTCCTAGTCAAGATCCTAGACCTCACGGAAAATGCAAACAGAAGCCATGTTCCAGGAAACTGCTTCAAGAGTGCCTATAAGCAGTAAGTTACCAGCTCCATCAGTCAAGGGCTTCCAAAACCAGTTACAGGTACTTCCATTCTGCCCTTCACTGCCCCAGTCCCACTGATGATCTGCCCTGGGTCACCTCCCTGACAAAAATGCGTGGGGTTTGGGGTTTTTTCTGCCAAGGTCTTTATACCTTACTGCAGCCTTTAAATGCAAACCCACGCAAACAAGGTCAGTGATGGCCTCTGCAAGTCCAAGCACGACTTATGGCAGTACAAAGTGGACTTTTATGTACAAACTAAATATTACTATTCAACAGAAGCTAGCCACACTCAAACAGTGGTTATCCAGGCCTCAACCATTATAAAGTGCTTTAAGCTCATTTGTACCAACACATGAAAGCTCATGACTCAAATTTAGTGCTTGACCCATCTCCCTGCAGGAATCCAAGGAAAGAGCACAAGAGCAGTGTTCTTGCACACTGACACTGCATAGTCTGCTCCTGCATGAGATAAAGAACCAAATCTCAACTCCAAAACATTATCATCCCCTGATAAAGTTTGTTTCACATGACAGTCATACACACACCTGGCTGCTGCAGTTCTGTTCCCCACGGGCAAGGAACTAACTCATTTGCAAGAAACATGTTTCCCTCTGACTGAGCCAATTGCTTGCAAGCAGCATGATTTAACTCAGCCCACTCCAATGCTCTTCAGAGCTATGTGTGTATATTCAATCTCACCTACTCTTAAAAAACCATTGAGAAGACTCCTCTGGAACTGACTGCAAAGATACACCTTAAAAAAATAATTAGGTCAAGACAAGGCTAGCAAGGGCCATGAGAGCAGGCTGAACACACAGCAATATGCAAGGCTTGAAGGGAAACCTGACATGCTTCATTCCAGAGCCCAAGCTCCATCCTTTACAGCATTTCTATGCAGATACTGCCACAGAGAAGTGAATCAAATCCAAACCAGCCTGTGTTTATCCTCTTTCTTCCTAGGTCTTTGTGTACTGTTGTGTCTCATCCCTTCCCTCCTGTAATACCTTGAATGTCCTATTGTTCTTTTTCATCAAGTTATCTAATTCGTTTGGTGCTAGATCAACAGATTACTCATGATAGTAGGCTAACCAAATCACCCACGAAAAGGTGTTTACTGGATCAATCCCTTAGACTGTCAGCTCTTCTGAGCAAAGACTGTACTTTATTATTCACATGCAGAGTAGTCTGTACACCAGGTATGTTATATACATAATTCATTTAAAAATAATAATGGTACACTAAGAATGAATAACATGCCAGCAGGAAAGTTCACTGACTGCACAACCATCAGTAACTCAGAACTGCTTACACACAATTGAGGCTTGGAAAACCAAGTGGATGATAAGGCAAAGCTTTAAGTCAAAGGACTAAGAATAAGAAGAGCTGCAGTGGCACTCCCAAAAACTTACCAGGAAAAATCTTTGGAACCCTCTGCGCTCCAAATTTCTGTTCTGAAGAAATAACAATACCAAAGATGTAAGTATTCTCCTACTCCTACTTGATATACCCAAAGGTAAACAAAGACTTGGAAATAGGAGGACAACATAATGTATATTAAATATACGTAATATGCAATTGCATAATAGCACACTTGTCAATGTAAGACACCTTACTGTGTTTCTTGTTTATAGATGTTTATATCTCAAAATGCAGACATGTCTGCACACCAATGTGTGGGGTGTAACGTCATGTGAGCTACGCATTGACAGACAATTTACATTTATAGAACACAGACAGTACACTAGAACAGAAAATGTTTTATGATGAAGTATAAACCAATGACATTGACCTTTCTGCTTCACCATTTAATCCAGCCTTGATCCTCCAGCAACTAAATATTCATGACTAACATGACCCCCAGGCTCTTGTCTCGCACCCAGTTGTACCTGAGAGTCAGAGAATTAACCCTTTCACAAGTCAATGTTTTGGGGGAGTTGTCTCCTTCTCTTACTATTACCGAGTGTCTTTTAGTTTTTTTTTAACTTTGCCATGTACAATAGCCTGGCTATTCCTCTTTCATATTTAAAAACCTTTATGCAAATCAAGCTGGTAGCACAGCAACCTAAAGTTCCTGCATTAATGCAGAGTATTATTCACATATAAAAATTCCATTTAAATCCCATTAAGGTTATGACATAAATCCAAACAAACTAGAAAATGCACAGTTAAGGTGGAAAACTGACATATGTCTTCCAGTCTCTTAGCAGAAGAAAGCAGAATAAGAAACCTATTAGCATGTCACCCAGTTGGGGCAAGCCAGAGAAGCACATATGTTACCTTCCTGCCTTTTAACTGTTCATTCCGTTGCATCTGGGATTCCTTTGTTTTATTTTTGCTTAATGACTGTGTCCCAGTGTCAGGGGTCCTAGAATATAGTTTTTGTCTGTAAATGCGTCCGGACAATATCCATTCTGAGGGGCAAGAGAAGCAGCCACTATAAAACAGCTGTAAGCTGGGAAAAAAAAATCAGATTAGCATTTTATATTTTTATGGAGGTGTTTCTTTTGGATAGTAAAAGTCAATGACACTGTTTTGCAAGTGTCCCAATTAGCAGCACTGCTGCTGCAATCTGGAGGCACCTACTTTTGTTCTCACATGTTCCTTCCTTTGAATTCCTGACACTTCATAGTAATGAACTACACTGTAAGGTCTTGAAAAAGACCAGAATTATACTTCTGCAATATTTTAAACACTCTCAGTATGGATGAGTTAAAGGAATGGGTGTAGGCAGCACTGTCTTTTGGATAATCCACTACAGCTGGTGAGAATGTGGAGTACAGAGGTGCTCCTGGGCACCTATAGCTCATGCTGCACGTACCTGCATAAGCAGATGGATCTCTCTGCCTGTTGTGCATAAAGTTTGATCCTGTAGCCCTGTAATAGGAATAAGGGGAAAGTGAAGAGGTTGGTTGGGCTCTTAGCTGCATTAGTCAAGCTACAGATGCTATAGTTAGTTGTGAAATTTCAATCAGAATCAAGTCCAGAGTATGTGCTACTCCATATGTTTGTTATACAGGCAAGTATGGCATAGTGGGCTGTTATCGGAAAGTGTGGGGTTTATTCTTTTTCTTTGGAGTTGAATGAAACTTGATTGCAGTTTTTCTTCTTTTGGGTAATGATAAGTGTACAGAAACAAGCTGGTTCAGGCAGTGAAGCTGTTGTCTTGACTAGAATCCCAAGTTTGATTTGAATTAGCCGTTCGTAAGACAGACATACATATGCACACACACGGGTGCACACACAAAGCTTTGAAAGTGGTTCCATCTGTTTTTTGGTAAGGCTGGGTGATAATTAGGAAAAGTGGAAATATTTCATGTTCTGTGTTTGTGACCTGACATGTCTTCCTTCATGTTGTCATTGAAGATTTCCATCCTAAACAGAATGGTATTAATTGGGGATAAAGTAGAGCTGAGGATTAAGGTTTAGAGAGGGTGACATATTTTTTTAAATTTAGAGTATATTTTCTTTCATTCTGCCTTGAAGAAGTTATTTTTCCCTTCCTCTGTTCTAAGCAAACATTCTACAAATTATACTTTGAATAAAACACATCACAGACTTCCATGGAAACAGCAGTCAGCATGAGGAAAGAGTGGAAAGTGCTCAAGGTGACAAGAATACCTTCTGCAGTGCCATCACAAGATACAAGTTGAACCCTAGCAAGTACAGAAGAAGCTGAAATGACAGTACAAAGCTAAACAAGATCACAATGCTTGGGAGAGGGAGGAAGGGAAGGAACATACGTGCCCAAAGCCATCTTTTCCTGCCAATTATTGAATCCTTGACAAATGACAAACATTCAGGGTCTATTTTGGATGAACCTTCAGGGAAGGTTGAGAGAACAGCTTAAATTGCCAATGTCCAATGTCTTCTTGGACACTTTACATTTCAGATTAATAAATAACTGCAATTAGACAATATCGGTGAAGGATGACAGGTGCCTACAAGTACATATTGTGCTGAAATTCACACGAGATGCTTTTAGCCTTTGTCCTCAGAGGCCTCTTTCAAACCATGTTGAACTGCTGCAGAAGTCAGGTCTTCACTGGGTTGTGAAGAAAAATGGATTGCATGGCTGGCACTGAAAAACACAGATATGAAGTATATAAATAGCTATCAACACTGTGGGCAGGTATACTTTTGAGAAGCCTTTCCTAAAGAAGCAATATTTTTTTTAACTTATTCTAGTATTCTGACTCACTCCAACATCCAAGCGCTCATTGACTCCTATTCCATCTTTTCTTCTCCCATTTGTAAATGTTTATGCATTCTCACCCAGAGACTCTTCCAGAGCTCTGACATTGTAACATTCTCTTCCACCTAGGATTCCCAGCAGCACTCTTCCTCAACTCCACCTTATTCACGGCTCAGCTGCTGCAGTCATCTGATCAGCTCCATAGCTCACATCTTCCCATCACATATGCTCCTTCCTTATTAAATACAAGATTGTCTTTCACAATTGTCACTTCCACTGCTGCTCATTCTAGGTGAGCATTTGCTACTTAAACCAAATACTTTTTGCATTTGCTCATTTTGTTTCCAATCCTTGCTTCTGCACCCACCATTCTGCTCCTCACCTTTACCCAAATACCCTCCTTTCTTGAAACCTCTTTTAAAAAACAACATAGAGATGACGGCAACAGGACAGTTTTGGCCTTTCATCTGGAAGAGTCAGTGTGTTTCCTGGAATTTTTTAAGGCTATCAGTCTGCAGAGACAAGAACCAGCATACTCTAGTTTCCTGTGCCAAGAATGTAGCTCAAACTTCAGAAATAAAAGGATTAAGGCAGTATGCCTTAAAAGGTCTCTCTAGGTACAGGTAGACTGACTTCATAGGTTTGCAGCTCACTCTGCTCCAACCTTGCTGACATCCATGTCATTTAATCAAATTTGTCACCCAGTCAGATATGCTGCTTGAACTCATCTTGTGCTTTCTCCCAAACCTGAATCAACCCAAAGAAACCAAGTAGCTTAAATACTAGGGTTCAGAGGTGGGAGAGTTTTAGGATAACTCATTTTGATATAAATAGAGGAAGAAGATCTTACCTGAGGAGCACAGCCAGAAGACAAAGCAGAATGGGCTCCTCAGGAAGGGGGCGTTTCTTGCACGGCTGAAGGTTTCAGTCCTACTCACCTCCACTGCATGTGTGAGTGACTTTATTGACTTATGCATTCAAGTGCAGGAGTGATTTTTTTTTTTTAAGCAAGTAAAAGGCTAACTGATTTGACCAAGGCCACAAATCAGCATGCCAGAGACAGGACTGTTATAACGTGCTAGTAAGCCAGTCAGATTGAAAGCTTAAACTCTGGAGACAGGAGTCACCTTTTATATATTTGAAGTGTGCCCGGCATAACAGAACTCAGTCCTTGCTGATGTTTCTGAGCAGCAGCTTAATGCAGATAGTAAATGTCATGTAGACCAATAGGCATGGGGCTTTATAGAGTTTTTTTAAAAACTCTTGGGACCATAAAAATATCAAAGTTTCAACAGAATAAGTAGGCTCTCTCCTAAATATCTCAAGCTATTTTCCTGGATCAATCAAACAAAAAAAAATACCCTGCAAAGACAGCTTTTCCATATCAAAATTTTCCTTTCAGATTGTTTAGTTCCCTTTACAACTGTTAGTGACACCATAGCATTTGAAGCATAAGGAGGAAGTTATGTTAAGTAGCTATTGTCAGAGGAAATAAAGGTGGACAGACGAAAATATCACAGATAAACTTAAAAGGTGAATGAAATCTCTTCATCTTATGAGTATTAACATGCTTCCTGTACACAACAATAGGTTATTTCAGCTACTGGAGAGAGATGGTGTACCCACTCAGACATTAAAGCCCGGCCTACAGACTGCTAGCACATGGAGTTGTGAAATAAATGCAGGTGTCCTAACTGGCACAGTGAAAACTCCAGTCTATCAGGAGGGGACAGGCATGAGGCAATATCTCATATCCAAGAATGTATCTAAAACCAAACATATATACTCTCGATACATTATAAGAGGTGCTTCATTTCTGTCACATCTGATCATCTCCAAAAATTACACCAGTTGACCTATTAGTTTCTTATTAGTTGACCTTGTTAGATCAGCCGTTTCCATCCTCTCTACCACTTACTTAACAGATATAATAATTTTGTGGAAAAGCTTCATGGGGTTCAATTCCTCCCAGACTACCTTCTACTTTATTTATCTTAGTGGAGGATTGATCGATGACAAAAAGGGTCACATAAATATGCATACATTTCCTGAAAAAAAAAAAAAGCTTCACAAATAGGTGGGCAAACTGTGCAGCATTATCCTGTTGACAGCTGTCCAAACACCACTTCAATTCTGAAGTACTAAGGCTAAACTATTGTTTGCCAAAATTTAGCCCCAAACAAATCAGAAAAAGTCTCAGTAAATGAAATTCAGCGCACATTCTCCTGTTCTGATACTCTTTTAAGCAACACTGCCTCAGGATACATTAGTTTCATTATCTCTGTGTCTATAATAAGATCCTAGCGCATGACAGCCAAAGATTGCCGTTTATCCTTCCACAATGACATGTTTCTTTTTGGTTGGTGGAAAGGGTGTCTAATGTGAGCCACAGCCCTGCAATTTCTACTCAGCATCGTATCATGGACACGACATTTGGCCTGAATCCTTCCGCTGAGGGAAGGGCTGTTGTACTGATTCAGGAAAAATATTGCTGGCTACATCAACAAATACAAAGTTTCACTTTTAGCTGAACTGTTCTAGGCAGAAAATTTCTTGGGGGAAGATGAGAATAAAGAACTATTTTGGAGAAAACGACATTTTTTTAGTTTTCACTTTTAAAGAGCATGTTTCCATACAGATGAGGAAGTTCTTCTTAGATCGCAGACATACATTTTGCTACAGGAACAAATAATTAAGTACCAGCCTATTGCTGTGTACCAGTTCTGGCTTGGTTGAATTTATTAATCCTAAATTAGCATCTCCATGCAGTCAGGGAAGAGATTTAGGCATCTCCAAAGAGAGACTCAAAAGCCAAGTGCTGAGTGGATAAAGGGCTGATATTGAATAAAATGGTAAGAAATAGTGAGAGGGGGAGTATCAGCTATTTGGCTGAGGATATTTGATGTATGATTTAAGGCTGCTTTAATTATGTTCTTCCAGCTGCAGTTTGCCCAGACCTTAAAACTCCTCTAAGCACCCAGCAGTGGTGACATTTAGGGATCATGAACTAGAACTGGGAAATTTTCTGAGTAACAGCACTATCTGATGACTCTTTACAGGCACCTGCACCTTCTGTATAGAAAAAAAAAGAGGGGAAAACAGCAGAAGAGCATACTTTTAAGATGGAGCTGGTTCTTTCTGTAATGGAAATATTATAATATGTGTTTTCTGAGATTTTGGAGGACTTCATTCAGTGATGCAGCCCGCCCTTTTCTATTTACTGTGGGCTTGTTCTTTGTGAGACACAGATGAATATCAATGACACATCACTGGTACAAATTTTAGTACTTTAAAGTCTGTCCACCTACTTCATCTAGAGCACCACATCCATGTGAGCCATCTAGCTCAGCTTCACTGTTGAAGGGTTTGTCTCTGCTGTCTGTGGAGAGGCATCTGCAGCAGAGACAGCTAGAGCACAGCAAGCTCCGTACAAACAGCAGAGCCGTCACTGAAGCTATCCAGCGTGCAGGACTGCCAGCGACTTTGAATATCTACTCCAGTAGGTAGTCTGTGCTGAAATCCTTTCTGAAAGTAATGTTTGTGAGCTCCCATGTCTAGGGAAGAGGCAGGACAGCCCCTCTGGAGTGGCATGACCCATCCCATTGACAGCACTGTCCCACCCAGTGGTGCCTCATCTTCCACACAGATTCACTGGAGACACTGTGACAATGATCGGCCACTCTTCTTTCCACGTATCCCCTTAGTCTGTGCAGCGGGATATCAAAATGCAAAACCAATGGTGTGCCACTGAGAAACAATTTTAATTGGTATCAAAGATGTGGAAGAAAATTATGTAGAGGAACAGCCCATGCATGTTCCTCTCAAAGAGATTTTTAAACACTCTGTGGAAGACACGGTAACTTGCATATTTTCTGCCAGTCACCTGAGGTTGATAGAGCTTACCAAAAATAACAGAATCATAGAATAGTTAAGGTTGGAAAACAGCTGTAAAATCATTTGTCCAACCATTAACCTAGCACACCGTGCTCACTATTAAACCATATCCCCAAGTGCATATCCACACATGTTTTCAACACTTCCAGAGGAGTGATTCCACCACTTCCTTGGGCAGCTTGTTGATCTTACCAGAAAACAAAGCATCTCTTGTGAGTTTATTTCAAATATTTTAGTACCTTCATGAAAAATATATTGTGATGCCATAGCTGATGCAAGATATAATGAATAAAATGTTAACATAATTGGTTAGGGAGAGGGAAATATTCTTCTGATTAAACATCACCATAAGTGTAGTCACTTTTGCTGAACCTTTTATTAATTGATGAGAATAATAAACATGAAGTCACAAATCATCTTATCCTACAGAAGACATTTGAAACCAATAAAATAGTGTCTCCCTAAAAATGCCTTTTTCTCTCCATAAAGTATAAAGAAATTCTATGGTGACTGTAATCCCTAAATGATTACCATATAAATGTCTACAGCTAGGTGGAGAGGAGTTCACCGAGTGTTTTAGCTCAGGTCAGCTAACCAGAATTGCAAGTAGCAGTTTGACTCCCTCCCATGACTTCATACAATTCTGTTCTCTTTCCACCTGCAGTTTGAGTGTCTGCAGAAATTTCCTTTAATCACATCAAAAAGAGCCTCTCTTGATGATTACATCTTTGCTTAGCAGTTCATCATGAAGTAACATAAAATATCACACTTTACTTGCTTGACCATTCATGAAATCGTGAAGGGACACAGCTGTGCTGGTAGTTTATTATCATATTACCCTTCAGGAGCAGGATCAGTAGGACTACGTTATACACAGTCCCTTCTGTCTATGCTACTGCCAATCATACATTGGATGAGGCAGAAATCACAGTCTTTTCACAGTCAAACTGTTTCTTCTTAAAGATTAACTCTTCATGTCAGCTTGTTAACATACTGCTGCAAAGCATTAGGTAAGAATCTATATAATAAGTGCTTTGTTTCAGAGACCTTGATTACAATTTGTAAGATCATATTGATAACATTCCTAGTAAAAACTGACAGCGTGGTTGAATTATATACAACATGTTGTGTCAGGTTGCCTGTGCAATGGAAATAACAGAAAAAAAACCCTGGTTAACTTGCTTTTTTTCTTGTGTATTTTCTTAAATTTTGATCGATACTCTTTGGATGTATTTCATCTAATCAGAACATTATACCTCACAATCCTGAAATAAACATCACCGGCTGTTCTATGCTTCTCTCTTTTAGAAATGCGGGAGGATGAAGTGTACAGGCGGAGATGTAACAGTCTCCAGGCAGCTCTTCTGCCCCCAGGAGGACAGCAGCACCACGTGTCCCTTGGAGGACTGACACCCCCAAGCTCAGCTCTGCTATGGCCCATCGAGGCCACTAGCTGTGACCTGAGCTCAGGCCACATGTAGCCATAGGGGTTGTATTACCCAGCTCCCCTCCCAAGAATCACAGCTAGCCCTGCTCATATCCCTTTCTTTTATTAGCTCTGTTTTTCCTATTGTTTGACAAACTGTTTCATGGCTATATGCATCTCCATCTCCTCTTCCCATCTTCCAGCTACTCACTGCTTTCCAGCTCCAGGCTTCCTCTTAGTCACCCTCAGTCCTTTGGCACTCTCTGTCTGTGCCTCCTCTCCTTCTTGATGTTTTTGTCCAGGCAGCAGAAACCATGACAGCTTTACTCATCCAGCAATAACTAATTCTGCTTGTCCTGGACAAGGAGATTTTTCCCACCTTGCTCTCCTCTTTGCATATAGTAAATATTTGCATAGTATATTAACTCTGTGGGGAAACCTCAGAAGATTTGGTTCAATGCCTTTTGGATAAGCACCTGAAAAGCTTGGCTGTATGTGGAAACCTGATCCAAACAATCTGATTCTTGAGTTAATGATCTGGAAATCTTGTGTGAACAGGTTGTCTCACAGTACAAGATTTCTCGTAAATTTTGCTTCTGGTTTTGGAATGGTAGTATGGCGAAAATAACCTCTTGTACTGTTTTGACAGTTCTTTTCAGGGACGCAGGACAAAAGGGGGAAGAAAATTACCCAGACTTTTCTAAGGCTTAGAAAAGTATCAGTCAGCTTAAACTGATGTTTCAGGTGAGAACTCAGAATGGGAGATTATAACATCCAGGCCAATTCAGCTGTTCTTTTATAGCAGTGTTCACCCACTTTATTGATATGCACCAGGTATTGGTAAAATAATACACTACATACTCTGACTGACTGGCTAATAGGAATCTGTCAAACTATGAATGCTATAACAGTCACATAATAATAACACAGCACTACAGAAGGTAATAAATTACATACTTGCCACCATCCTTCACGTATTCTATACGGATCATGGAGTTATGGTTATTGGTTGCAGTGTGTATTACCAGGTCCCAGGGTCACCAGAACAGAGTTAAATGATGTAAGGGAGTAAGTAAAATGATGATCTATGTGCAAAACCAGCACTAGCCTTGGTACCTATTTACTTCATGCAGTATGTTTATATACTAAGTGTGAATAATCAGGTTCCCTGAAAGGGAAAAGAAAATTGACAATGCCAGGGGCAGAATAGCACTTTCCATTTATCATTAATTTTGGATTGAAAACCTTATTTATTTCCGTAGGTGCTGCAGGTTGTGGGGGATCACTCAATATTGGCAAAGTTTCTCACATAGATCTATAAGACCCTCTACCCAGGTATTTATTTTCATCACCAAAGTTCATCTGCGACCATCATGTGCAAAGAAAATATTCCAGTAGCTCTGTGTGCCACTCTCAGATAACAGCTGAGCCCCAGACCAAAGGCCACAATAATCCTAGCTTTTTATTACTGCTACTGCTCCTACTTGAGCAAAAGGAGCTATTTCTTTCGATTTAGACAATGCAGTATTTGTGCTTTAGTTTGAAGTATCATCCACTTACATTTTATTCATGATTCCTTTCAACTTCATTCCATCTCCACACTTCAGCGTATTGCATATCCACAGATTTGGTAGGCCTCAAAGACAGTGCTGATATATCATAACTTATACTCCAGGGAAGCACGAGGATGGAATACATAGTGGCTCTGTACAACCATAGACTGCTTCCAGATTCACAAGGAAGATGGTTCTGAATAGGGAAAACCAAGCATAGTTACACAAAATTGTATTGTTAAAAATCCCCAATTACATAAATCAATGATATTTTACACTGTACATGGATTTATAGACTATTTAGGATTGACTGATACAGCTATCAACCACATATTGTCAGCAAGTTATGCATCTCTTGATGTCAGCAAAAAAAAAAAAGAACAAGGGTGTTACTTTTACATCTGAGATGAAATTGTGTTGTATTTTCAAAGCAGATGTCATCTCAGGAAAAATTATGCTTAGGCAGGAGTTTTCATGTAAATAATTTTCTGCCAGGCAATCTATCGTTTGGATTTTTCTAAGTACATATATATAAACCCAAAGGTTTCTAAGAGCAACTATAATGGTGGGGGGGAAATGGGAAAGTGGACACAGCCTAGAGCCCAAATGCCCCAGCTTAAAGGGTCCCTCACTCCTGATCTCATTTGCTCTTTCACCTGTTTATGTAACACCTTAAGTAAGTTAACTTCTCTGTTCCCTCTGCCCCCATCGCCTGCTCAACATATGCATTATGACCAATTACACCTCTGAAAAGCGTCAGCAAGGCTTGGTGAGAACAACTGCACAAACTGGGCGATAACATCCATTCTCTTCCTAGGCATTCAGTTGATCACATACTTATTGCAGAGTGTTTTTAACACTTTCTGTGTCTGCCCTGCTGTGCGTAAGGCCAGACACATCCCTATACCAAATGCCGACCCAGATCGTTTTTGCCCCCCTCTCCCGAAAACAATGAGGTGCTCAGGTGTAATTGCACAGATTTTGAACAGTAATCCTGGCTTTCTCCTGAAAATGAACACTAGTGCATGAAAGGTAATATACCCCTATTTTGCTGAGTGCAGGGCTCCGAAAGGTCACACTGGGAGAGAGACTGCGAATTGTTTGGAAAATAGCCAATTTGATTACAACGGGCAATTCTGAGTTTACAGTTTGCTTGTGTCTATCCTGCCTAAAGTGGCATCATTTGTAATAAAAACTGTATTGCAGAAGTGCTGTGGAAGAAATCACAAGCCCAATTTCTATTCCGCTGAAGAAGCAGAAAGGGGGCTTAAATATCAAAATTGATGTACAACCTGTTCAACATTGTCTACAGTAGGGACATTCAAAGCAAGTTCATTGATATTACATTGATATTACATTGATATTAACATATACCTGCTAAACAGTCACAATTAACAGCAGTTTGGGCATGAAATGAACAGGAAAACTACTGCCAAGTTTTGAAGGACCTTTTACTTTTTACAAATACAAAATTCAAAACAGAGAGAATCCAAGGCAATTCTCTGTTCTCACCACCTATGTCACTCTCCTGGAACCTGCCACATGCTTTCTTAATGCAGTGGCTGATGTGACCAATTCAAATTCATGCATAACAACAGTGATTCACTCCACTGATTCACAAGTCCTCCTTGTCCCCTTGCAAGAAATGGTAGGATTCAAAAATCTCAGCTTCTCATGGTTAGACCCAGCTATTTCATCTGTCTCATATGTAGACTGAAATCCCACATATATTTCATTATAATACTACTTGTTTTGCCCGTAATTACTGATGTGAAGCATCGTTGATAGGGCCACTATAGATAAATGAGTTTTCTGAGACGTGCTCTGTTCTGAACATATTTCAAGATTATGCTATATTTGCCTAGGGTTTGCAGTCTGGTAACTCTAACACACATCCACTGGGGTGCACATGTTCAGCAGGTCTGACACCTTCAGAAATATGGCAGCCCTAATTATAGGTTCTTGCAGGTGGGCTGCTTACAGATTGAGGCTTCCTTGCATGTTTGTAAGTATCTGATTAATGAATAACCATAGGTAGTTGTAGGATTGCAACTGAAATTGCAGAGGACTTGTAAATGACCTGAGTAATTTGAGAGGAGGCCACATCAACCTAAGTCCCCTTGTTTCATTCAGTGATATTGGCAAGTTACAGTGCAATCAGAGTTACTCCCTCCAATGGCCTGGTGTAATGGCTGCATAATTCGCTAATAAAGTCCTAACATGTGATTCCTTGATGGAAATCAACTGTTTCTAGCTAAATAATGGGGTTGAATGCACCATCTTAATAGCAAGGGGGGAAAAACCAAAATAAAATTAACAAAAATCCCCTTCCCTCCCTTCCTTCCCAATTACCTACTATCTCTAGAAGTTTCTTTAGGTTTCTACTCCCTGAGGAGCTTTCTTCAAGTTTTTGAGATGGTGGTCAACCAGGAGAAGTCCGTTCAGTTTCTACCAGAAATTGCCAAAATCTCTTCACACAGCTTGGATAAATGTGAAGAACTAACTAGAGACCAAAAAAACCTGCTGTTACAGTCTGTTCTTTAAAAAAAAAATTCTCAATACCTGTTTTACATAGGTAGTCTCACCAAGACCCCAGACCTTGATGAAGATCACTCATCACTCCAGTTTTCTGGTACCCAAGCATCTTTTCTTAATTTTATTTTCTTCTACTGTGGCTGTTTTTGATGCTTTTTAGGAAAGATTCTCCTACCTTAATTTCCAATGACACTAAGACAATAAAGAGTAATGTGAAGAATTTTCACCCAATATTAAGGATTAATGGCCTAGTTTTCAATTTTCAGTTCATTAAGAACTCTTTCCAAAATAATCCATTTTGTGATGGTCGGGATGATTTGGTCTAGTAAAAGGCAAGGGATTTGAAGAAGACCTTTCATGTGAGCCATTTAGAAACTGTCATAAATAGACAATAGGAAAAAATAATATACAAAAGAGTCACAAATGGAAAACAGAGTGGACCACAGGTTTTCATAGTCCTCCAGTTACCACGGAGAGTTGTAATGCGTATTTCCAGCAGTTGTGCTTTTTTTCTTTTCTTTCTTACTGAAAAATGTAAGTTAAGCATTATGCCACGGTTCTTCACAAAGGAGCCCATGGGGGAAAAAAATTCAACAAACAAATTACGCATCTTTAGTCAAGTTATCAAATTTATCTCTGTTACAAAGTAATGCAGAGAAATTTGCTTATTTGTAAGTTTTCTGAGAGAGATATCAACACATTATAAGAAAGAAGGGCTAAGCAGCAAATAATATTCATATCCATAAAGATTTGATATTGAAATTATTTTTCCAGCCTCAGAAATGAAATCTCATAGAATCAGAGAATATTGTAAATGGGAAAGGATCTTTTTCTGCAAAAAGAAACCACCAAAAAATCAGTTGCGTTCAGCTGAAACGTTTCATTTGACCGGTTTATCATTCCTACACAAAAGGAAAAGTTGTTTCCAACTGAAAAAATCAATGTTTATAATTTTGTAAATAGTAAAGTAGATATTTCATAGAGCACTTGTGATTTATTAACAAATAATGCACTTAAATGAAACAGCTCATTTTCTGAAATTCTTACAGCAAATCAGCATTTTCCATTGAAAGAGATAATGAAGAATTCCTATCCAACCACGCTGAAGAATGTTCCTCTGCAGGTGAGTTTTATCACCTACAATTTATCTTCAGCTGTGGCTTAAGAAGCATTGCCTTTTCACCTGTCTAAGACATTATTGAAGCTTATGGATCTCTTTCTTGACCTTCTTTCAAACAGTTAGAGTCAGACAAACACACCAGTAGAGTGTTATTTCTCACAAATCACCTTTTTGAAATATTACATGAGGCAACAGGGAGTCTCCTAATCTCAGGAGTGACATCCTCTGTATGCATGAACTCAAGTTGCACTCGTGTAGACAAAAACAAGAACTCCAAATTCCACCATCACCTAACTAAATCCATTATCCCTGCTGAATTGTTCCTATATAAGTGTCAAGTGGTATCACAGTCCATCTCTTCTCTCAGTCATCCTCAATATATAGTATTTCTAATGCTGAAAACTCTCTATTTTCTATCTTAAAGAAAAGAAGGGAGGGCAGAAGAAAAAAAATCCAGGTTCTTTTTCTCCTTATTTTTTTCGTAAGTAACCTTGAATCAGAAGTTTGCGGTTTGTGTCTGTACATCTCATCAAGAATATATGTCATTTCTCTAAATAAGCATCATATATCTCAATAGTAGGGGCAGTTACCCACCCCAACCCCTCACAGTAGCTGATCTATCAAGTTAAATCACAGGCTTTTTGATATAAGTGTCAATGTAGATCTGACATTAAAAAAATAACTCACAGTGGGGCAGAAAAACAGTAAACAAGACAGAAAAAAAAGTTAATTCCTTAAACTCTCAAGTTACTAAAATCCAGAGAGCCTGGTGCACAATTCATGCCATAGTGCAAAGTATATTTTAGTTCAACTATTTTGAATGCACAGACAGCTTTTCATGAACTTATCTTTCCTTTCATTTTCAGACCTCTTGAACCACATTGTCTTTCTTTTCTTGTTCTTCTGTGAGAACTTTACTGCTTCAGCTTACATATAACCTCTTCCTCTATGATGGACACCATTCCCTGCCACAGTCATCTTTTTCTCCAAATTCAAAAAGTTCAAAATGCATTTTTCCCAGGGGCATTTAAAAACCCCAACATCTGCTACAACAGAGAAGGCTTGTAGAATTAATAAGACTTAAACTCGACTTGATCAGAAGTTTTTCTGGTAGAAGTTTTTTCCACAAATTCAACATTAAAATGTTTAATGGGATTAAACGTCCAAGTTTCAAGTAGCACAAGATGTTCGGTCAAAGCAAGATAATAGCAGACCAAGGCTTTCTCCTCAGAAGAGCCACTAGCCCAGTACGAGGGGATTCACATCTGTGCAAGATAAGGCAGCTCCAGCTCTGCTCCAGTGACTAAGGACCTGTTCGGAATGCAAGAGCTCCTGCAGAAGAGGCTGAGACCCAGTATGACATGCAGTGTGGCACAGCCAACATCGTGACTTGTTGGGTTCTTCCCTGGCACCTCTCCTGCCCTGAGCAGGAAGGAGAACTACCACAGCATGATTGGTTCCCACCAGTCTCCCGTCCCTTGTTCCCCCTGCCTGGGTTTCACACAGGCTCATCTGTATGCCTGTGGGTACAGATCCTCATTGGTTTCATCCTCCAACCTCTCCTGGGCGTAACTCAAGAGCAGTAGGTGACACAGGCCTAAAGAAGGCTGTGAGTACACTCATAATCCACCAGTGTGGACAACCACGCGCCAATACTTTAGCTCAGCCGGTGAGTCTGAGGCCCTTTGTCTGATCCTGCTCTTTACATGCTGCAAGGTGGCTCACCCCAAAGAGGAAGGGTGCACCTTTCTCAAGCGTTGTATGAGAGCATCTCAAAGACCAGATGCTATTTCCAAAGACTGTGTGTCTGTGCAGCATCCAGATTTTTGTTTCAAAATACTTTGACTTCATCCCGTTACAAAAGTGAGGGAGAAGTACATACTGTCTAAAACTTTGAAGACATATTTTCTTGGTCATGTTTAGTTGGTCATATTAAACCCCAATCTGGCTTCCTTCAAAGTCAGCACCTTACTCCTGACAGCAGCTATGGAAGACCACTGCACTGCAAAGCTGTGCTAAGCATCAGTTTTACTTTGATACATGGCACCTAAAATGCTACTGGCTTGGCAAGCACTCATTCCACCTCTCAGGTACAGGATATCTCCCTACTCAGGAAGATAACAAAAGACAAGCGCATATAAAAGGTACTTGAATAGAACAAAAGTAAGACTGTTATTTATTTCAGCCTAAAAAGACCTACTTTATAAAAACCACTTTTTCCTCTAAAAAAGCATTGAGTTTGCATTGAGTTTGTCACAATGAAACCTTCATACCATGAGCTCTAGTGTTGCTCTGCAGGAGGGGTTTACTTTATCCACCAGCTTGTAAGTGAGCTGGGATGTGATGGACAGTGCAGACACAAAGAGTACTGTAATAGGGCAACATGGAAAGAAAAGGACCCTGAGAATAAGTGAAGGGGCACATATTAGGTCTTCTCGACATATTGCTTTGGTTTAACAATAAGAATTTTACTGCTCTCAACAGTGCTTATGTCCCAAACGTCAACAATCTCCCTACAAATAACACAGACATAAGTCATGCAGTACACACAGATTTAGGAGAGGAAATGTACAACCTTTAGATGCCAGGCCTTCAAAGGATGGTGGGTTTTTCAGCTCCAGCCCCAGATTTCAGTGGTCTGCAAATATGGCTCTGGAGAACACCTTCCAGTCTTTCTGTCCGGCTCGTTTTCCCTGAAGACTCCTCCATTTCAGGAAGATGCTCTTTGGGAAGCATTCACAGCATGCTTGTTTCCAATTTATTAATTAGAACTAAATAACTGGGCAAAAGTGTAATTTGCATATAAGCAAACACAATTAGAATAATGTGTGGAAGTAGCAAATTCATCTAATGATTAGGTTGATTAAATTACTTCAGATAAACCAACAATTCCTTATAAGCACTGTGTAATGGTTTAGGAAGGCTACAGCCTTTTTTAGCTCTCAGCCTGGAAAATAACAGGGCTTTTATCAACTCTCAGTGCCAAGTGACATATTTAAGTTCTAGCCAAATAGCTGGTACAGGGAGTGTCAACTGCTCCCCAGCTGAAACTAGTGTTGAGACTGCAGCTCTGCTGCCAGCTCCAAGAGTTTGTGCAGATTATTGGTTAACCAACACCAGCCAAACTTTTCTCTCACTGCCCTCCCCCCCTCAAAACTTCCAACAATGGATTACAGTGGATTACATCAGAGATATTTCAATATTTCAACATGACACAGCTTCCTAAATTTAATATTCAGAATATAAATTCAATGAAATAGTATGATCTATCATGATTCAGCTGTAGCTAGTTACAGTAAAAATCATTCTTTACTCACTGTGCTCTGGAAATTCTTGCTCCACATATATGCTAGCCAACAGCTTGCACTTAAAAAATGTTTAAGCCAGAAAAAAATTGCAATCTTTTTTATATAAAAAATGCATTTTGGGACATCACTTTTTACCTGCATAAATACCTGCCTCATGACAGCAATGGCCATGGGATATTTGTTTTGGTTTTGTGTTCTTTGGCCATTAGCTTCTTTTTAGATTAGTAACACTTTGTTACTATTAAAATCCTTCCCCTACTGAAACTGGGGTTTCAGCTGCTGTGTAAGGTGCAATTCCTGGAAGCATAAACCATACAGAAAAGTGGACATGGCCATGCATTAGAGAGCAGAATCCAGTGCTAACCTCCACATACTCTTGAGAACTGTGCTTTAGTTCCACTAAACTCTCCAATAGATAAAAGATTAGTTTATATGAAAGAATTAATGATAACCCATTTAACATGAACCTAGGAATCCAGAAGACAGCTACAGAATCTTGGCAAATCACACTAGATTAATGTATTTGAATTGGTGCCTAAAATGTTCAGATCAATGTCTTGGGTTTTTGGTCGACAGCTTTTTCCCCTTCAAACTGACAGAGGCCACAGTACATGCAGTTCATCATTTCAAGGCATAAGAATTAGTCTTTGACTAATTGGAAGATTTGCCTGTTATTTAAATGAAACTTGTTTGCAGTTTCATCATCCGTGTGGAATCCAGAAAGGCATCAGACTATCCCATCAATTTAGTTAGCAAAGAATAAATGAATAAATAGGCTGACAATTTTCTCCCCTGGGACTTACACTGTCACTACATTGTTTCTCCATTATTAATTACCTATGTAAAAATAATTCACTGTACAGCAGTATATACTCTATGCTGTAAATGACTGGATCAGGTGCCTTCCTGCTTGTCTTTCTCTGTGCATTTAATTCTCCTGGTGTCAGCAAGTGATGCTTGACAGTGCATGCACTGAGGGAAGAAAGGGAAAATCAAGTTGCAGACTTCAAAGGGTTACAGCCTACATTTTTTGGATGTGTACAGTAATAGGGTTAGTTCTTTTCTGTTTTGTATGAAAGACTCATTTACAGCTGCTCTCTGCTTCAGAAGTTTGGATTCAGACTGTCTTGCAAGCAGTTTGTGTGCAAGGCTGAGATGTAATATGTTAGCAGATGTCACTGACAGGTCAGGGAGTCCTTCAAATGCTGGAAGCCTAGAGATACCCTAATGAAAAGCAGCAGAAGAGAAGCCAACCACATTTCTTTGAGTCAGAGTATTTTTACTAATATTTTACAAGTGTTTGCTTTGCATGAAAAATCTTGACACAATTTAGTGGAGTAAAAACTTAAGAATTTGTTTATTTTCAATAAGCCAATACTCTGCAGATTTATTTCACTTAACTAATAGGAGAAAGAGGGAAGGAAAAGGGCAGATGGGGGAATTCAGGGCTTTCCTGTTATTTAGCTTTGGATTTTCATCTACCCTTCACCTGAGTGCCTGAAGAACTTGTAAATTCTTCTGCATCCATTGCGCAATCAGGTCTATCTCCAAGAAATACCTCTCTTTTGCATCATCCGAGTAATTTTTTTAGTCATTCATATAATGTCACATTTATCTCCTCTGCTGCAGTATTATTAATCCTTTCAAACTTGCAAAAACTAAGTCAAAGCAGAAATTCAGTCTTCTCAGTCCTACATCCCAAAGGGGTCTCGTAATTTCAGCTCCAGTCCTGTGTAATTTCAAACCTACTTCACTGACTCTTCCAGGAAACAATTCCTTCACAGCTGAAATTTTCGAAAAGGTTCAGACATCCAGTCTCTCCCAAAATGCTACCAATAATCCAGGAGAAGCACTTTGAGTATTCTCATGAGGATGAGATAGGTTATTTTTTCTTATAGCCCTCTCCCGTATTCTGTAGAAGAATGGTGCTGTCTTTAAAGCACTCTTCAGACAAAGATGTGACTTTGGGGAACATAGCAGTAAAAATCTGTGTTCCCATTGGGCTTTTTGTATAGCAGAGTGCACTTTTCAGCATCTTGTATATTATCTGCTCCCTGCATAAAGGAATTCTAAACTAAATTCCTTGAGGGACCTCCCTCCACATAATGCAAAACTTTAATTTGTGCCCTCTGCTTCTTGCATTTGACACAAATTCAGACTGTCTTGCATCAACCATTCTTCCTATTCCCTCGAGATCTTCATGGAGCAAAATGATCTCACCTCTGTCTTCTCTTTCAACAGAGTGCAGCCCTAATTTCTTTGGTATATTTGGGACAACTATTTTCCCCCAATCCCTGCATTATTCTGCTTGCTCTTGCTGTATCTTTGTCTATCACTACAATAATTCTTTAAAATCAGGTGATCAGACATGAGGATGATAGTACAAGTATGATCATTGTGGTACTAAAGGGGGGTAATGTCTAGAAGCTTAAATCCACTATGTAATATTTGCAAAGATCTCTGTAAATTTCTACACATTTATGCACCAGAATTAATCTTTCTGTGTCAAATTTCTTCTGGTACCCACGCACTAAATTTTCCTGAATTGCATTTCTACATAGTATGATATTTCAGAGCCTGGTCCTCTGTTTTGTCCAGCTGCTCATTACTTTAGTTTTATCTAGGGCATTCATCTTCCCATACACACATGTAGCTTCTTTGTTCTGGCAGTGCTCCCTATTTCTGCATTTTCTGCAAATATTTTTGCTTTATAGTATTTTCATCTTCCTTAGGCCTCAGATAAATAGTATGAATAAAAGGAACAAATCAAGTCCAGTTCTCATCCATGTAATTCTCTGCTCCTCCATTCAGGTCACACTAAAGCAGTATGATCTCCCTGAAGTCTATTTTGAGAGCACCCCTTTAATCCATTCAAATACATCACCCCCTGTGCCACTCTGCTGAACTCACACATTAGCCTTTTTGCATTTGTTGCTATTGCAAAAGCATCATGAAACCTGCATAAATTATATCTGCAGCTTCCTCTTGCCAGTTCTTTGCATTACTGCCTTAAAGTAAAAGTTTTATCAGCTTGTTAAAACAGGATCATCTGTTAATCTATGTGCATCCCAATTGATCAAATAATATCTCAGTAAGGGCCCCTCGATCCTGCCTCTGATGAGCTTTAATAGCATTTTCTCCACCAGTGCCAGCCATATTGTCATCTGCTTCTTTCTGTCATCTCTGACATGGGAAAGCAATGGCTCAGCACTATGCAATCTGTGGTACATGAATACCTATTCTCAAAACAACACAGCATGAGGATTTCAGAAATATTCAGAACAATGGCTTGACGATAAGAGATCCAGGGTACACATTACATGAATACCACTTTTCAAAATGACACAGCGGGAGGATTTCAGAAACACTTAGCTCCTCCTGCTCCTTGAGGATCAGTACAACATACCCTGTTGATAGAGCAAATCAGCCAAGAAGAGCTTCGTGTAAAGGAACTCTGATTTTTTGATAGGTCTTTTTGCACATGCACACCACAGAAACTTCCGGCCTACTGAAATGATTTGCCACTCATAAATCTCTATTCATAAAACCCTATAAGAAACCTTTCAGAGTTTCCTACTTTTCTTCTTCTCCATGCTGAGAGCATGATCTCAAAGCACCTTGAGAGGTATCCTTGAGAGGATACTTTGAAATGGTGAGGTCTATGGTACACATTGCCATATAGTACATGGAAAGTTCTATAGCATGCAAAAAAGGGCAAAAACACAAACTTTCCATTTCCATTCTGGAGGAAAACTGTGGTGACAGGCAAAAGTTCTGGCAGTGATACTGCTTGGTCTTGTGATACTGCTCATCTACCACATCAGCAGCCCGTCCCAGGAGAGCCCTCACAGTCCCAGGCAGAGCAGAGTTTGTCACGAGCTGTGGCAGGGTACATGGAGGCATGGGGTGGTTTCTGTCACGTCCTTCTGCCCCGGCTGCACAGGAAACCTCTGCACACTTCTGAATACACAGGGCTGCCATCCACAGAGGTAAGGGATGATGAGTCCCTCTCCATCCTGATGTAACTGTTGGGGCGGTAAATTCTACTTCTGAGTTTAGCCTGTTTTCTTTGGGAAGAGGAAGTTTGAGCAGTCTGAAAAATGCAAAACGTCTTTGGCATGTTGGAACAAACATTAGTGATGGGGAGTTTCTACTCGCAATTGTGAAGTCCACATTCCCTTTACATGACCAGGGTTTCCCTCCACATGGGAACTGGTCCTCCAGTCTGTTGAAAAAGTACGTGGCTTGCAGTAGCTTGTAGTGAATGTGCTTTAAGCGTGTTTCTTATTGAGCACAATACTGCTTTGATTGGCCTGCTCTTGCCTGGTATCTTCTCTTCTTTTGCTGTACTGATCACCAGGAGAGAGGAGTGTCAAAAAAAAAAAAGAAAAGAAAAAGAAAAAAAGAGCACTTCTGAATAGGGTGATTTCTCCAGGCTAAATCCATTCAGGATGAGCCCCTGCACAACATGGTCTGATTAAAACTCCCCTAAGAATACTGTGTGAAGTGACTAATTCAGAGAGCTTCACAATGTTTACGAAGCCAGGGTCCCATACATGAAACATACCCCTACTTTTATCTCTCACAGGGGCTTTTTGGCTCTGACTATTGCTTTCTCTGTGTAGGTTTTATATTTTCCTAGCACTAATGGCAGCACTGTCTGCACAGTTGTATTTAAAGTTGTATCAAAGATATCCAATAATGAGAGCACACTTACAGGGAATTTCAAAGTCATCTGTAAAATATAATTTGGGGCTGAAACTCAGCAAGCAGAATCTCATCCCAGAAGCAAATTCTTTTGTAACATTAAGGGTATTGGGGGTGAGGGGGAGAGGGAAGAAAGAAAATTGCTGTAAAGGTGAACAAAAAAGTGCTTTGTGGGGAAGTGAAGAGACTACCTTCAAAGAGCTTAGAATCCCAAATATTGAAGAGAATATGTGTGTAGACTTAAATCTGACAGACAATTTTCCCTTTGAAAGTCAGTTCCTGCTTAAGTTCACATTGAGTGTCAAGTGTTTGCCCTTCAAATGAAGCTTAGTACTTATTTTCGAAGGCCTGCTCTTCACCCGAAGCACTAACTTTTGCTCGTAATTAGTTAATTGTGTGCAAACTCCATCTATTAAATAAACCTATAAGTGGGCTCCAAGCAGAAAGTCATATCATAGTTTTCTCACTTCCCACTCTTTTGGAACACTGCTGCATGAGGCTGGAGTATCTGATTGAGGAGTTCTGATCAAGAAGCTTGTGCTGGACCACTGCAGACAATTAAGAAATGCGAATCCCTTATCACTATCACGTTCTGAGGCAGAGAAATTGAAAGGCACTGCAATTCTTCCCTCTAGATTCCTCCTGATGTTTCAAAGAAGGATTCATGACCCGGTACTTGTGTGCACCAAAATATGACCCTAATAAAACCACGGTAATTACTGTGAGCTTTGAGTCTCTTCCCTCACTTTCGAAACCACAGTTTGTCTGAGAGAAACAAACCAAAGAGCATAAATCAGATTAACCATAAGCAGAAATGGAAATGTGATGAAGAAGCACCCAGTAAAGCCACGTCAGGACAAAATTAACACACTACTACGTAGGACTTTTATACTTGCCATGCTGGATTGACTCAGAAAAGGAAAGGCAGCAAGGCTGGATCAGTCAACAACAGCAGCAGATGGCAAGATGGTGTTGGCCAAGAAGCCAACAAGACTACATTTTCCACATGGAGTGGTGGGAGCAGGCTTTCAGCAGGAAGCACTCTGGTACTTGAGAGGCAGGCAGCTGTGCACAGCTGTGTTCATGGCAGGAGCATAGGAGAAGCCTTACCTGTGCTGACCTGAAAGCAGCACTTGCTGTAACTTAGCAGAGCAGTGATTTCACTGCCCTTTGCTCCCTAGACATTGTTGCAGTTGTTCCACACATAGAGGTAAAACAGGGAAACGGTCGGTTTCCCAAAGAGGACCATTTTCCCTCATCCAAAAACAGAATAAAAATAAGCCATTGAATGGACTTCCCATCTATATCGGAAAACAGAGGGCAAACTCTTCGTTAGGACCATGCCAACCATCTCCAATGCACTTCCATGCACTTCCAGTTTAGGATTAAACCCAGGTACCATTGCTGCAACGGATGGCAGCACCTATGACTCCTGGCAGAGATTGCTCTGGGAGGAGATGAATCAGGCAGCAGACAAACCCTGCCCCTTCGCCATGGAGCTGCACTCTCTGACAGCTGCCAAGACCCTTTCCGCATACAGGGAATTAAGTTTCACAGACGCCTGTGAGTTCAGTATTGCGTCTATTCTGAGAAATTGATTATATCCAGGCCAAGGAGAGCAAGGGAAAAACATGCCTGGAGATCTGCCCAAGGTCGCGTCGTTAATCTATTGGAGAGCTTGAAATGGAGGAGAGATAGATCTGCTGGCTGCTACTCCTTTGATTAATAACCAAACCGACAAGTCCCCTCTTATGCCCTGGTCTAAATCCAAGTTAATTAAACCAACTTTGAGTATGAACATTATTAAATCAGTTGAAACCTGGCTAATATCAGATTAACTTGCACCTGCAAATGTAGAGCGACCAGTCAAACTGCCATAACCTGTTTTGAAACAGAAATACACAAATCCCCACAGTTGTCCCACCAGCCCATCTGGTTTGGTGTTGAATCACATCTCTGTAGACCAGTGCTTTGGCAGTGCTAGGTAAAGCTCTTCACGGCACAAGAAAGGTAAGAAAAGAAAAACCAGGCTATGCCTAGCTATATGGGACTAATGCAAGAGGATGTAACTGGCAGTTTTAAATCTTCAGTTGAAAGAATTATCTCTGCAAAATATATAATATTGAAGCTGTAATTATTAGGAATTGGGATTATCTATTCAAACAGTTGAGTAGCCTGGGGAAGTAAGACATGGAGGGAGACACAGAGTATCTAATTAAACCAGCTGACCCAGTTGGGAAAAACAAACTATGGCTCTCATCAGCCCTTCTTTGGGTCTGAAATGAAAGCCACAGATTGAGCTAAGAGCAGGCTAGAAACAAACGCTCTGAGTGTTTGACCTTCTGCAAAGCTGCTCAGCAGAGTCATGTCTTGCATGTGATACAGAGTGTGTAAACACAGATACCTGAATCTCACCGTACCTCTGTGTTTGTTTCGTTTTACATTGCCTAAAACAACAAAAAAATGTGATGAAACCCCTTCTACTCATCTCGAACATCACCATTTCATGGCAGCTGCTTGACCATCACCACTTAAGACCATTTGGGTCAATGTTTCCTGGCCACGCTGATATGCCTTGTGGCTTAATGCCTTGCGGCTTAATTACAAAGGAAGCAGTGACTGCTTTAGAGAAGTTCCTTTGAGGAATTCAGTGGTGAAAGGAGCCTGGCTTATAGAAGCATTTGAAAGGAAATACCAGGTGCCAAGTGCTTTGGTCTAGAGGCTATATTTTCCTGGCTGTGGGCAAAACAGGAGAAAAGCCAAGAGGAGAGTCACATCAGCACTCAGCATCCTTCTTTGCTCACTCCTTTACACTGAAGATCCTTGTGGGTACAAAACAGGTTTCCATCAGAGATAGATATTGCCAGAATTAGCAGCAAAAAAGTCTGGTCTTGCCATCAGAGGATCATTAGCATACAAAATGTCTCTATAAGTGAGAATTGTGTCAGTCACTGATGCTGTGCTCCATTGTCTGCAGCGTTGCTGTGCACAAGCAGAACAGTTCACCCACCCTTACTCCGAGATAATTCGCAGTCAGCTCACTGCAGTGTTATGGAGAGAAAGACCAGAGAGCGAGGGGTTGTGTAGGAAGAAAGTGCTAAAACTTTATGCAAATTATACTTTACAAGCGTGAAAAACAACTAGATGGAAGCAAAAATCAAGATAAATAGGGGGAGGAGAATGGTTAATTACCTTGCACTTTGCAAGGACTGTGTTAGCCTCAGATAGGGTCTCCTCAGTGTGGGATAGATAATTCCCAACAATATCACCATAGTGCTCTCAGAAAGATAACACTGAAAAGGGAAACCAATTTTAAGGAAAACAATGTTATTTAAAAAGACAGAGATTTCACTGTATGGTCATTTTGAAGTAGGCAAATTAACAATTAAAAAGACTCTCGTGCTGTAATCTCTGATCGTTTTATTTTAATAGCTATCTCAGTACAGAAGATTCTCTTCAGTAACTAGAGATCTCATTTCTGTTAATTTTGTGCAACTCTAAAGGAGTCACTGATGTTCATTTGTAACTTGCCACACACCCCCTCCCCCATCATTGCTTCTTCTAGGAATATGTCTCTTGAAAGCACACTGATTATCACCGTAATTTCTCTACTTACTATAAGCTTTTGCAGTCCAAACCATAACTTCTGATCAGTTAGAAAGTGGTCAGGAGAATGCATAACATGCATGGCCTCAGGAAATTATCCCTTTTTCCCAACTGTGCGTCACACAATTTCACCATCTGGAAGCACTGAAAAAGACAAAAAATGCACAAACCTGAACCCGGACATCAATGCTCAGGAGGACAAATTTCAGCTTCTCTGACTCTCCAACACAGCATTATCAGAGGGCCTTGATGCCTTATGAAAAAAAATCCCTAATGTGCTTACCTACTGCTTAGGCTAAAAGGAGCTGAGAGATGAAGTCAGACCTTTACAGGTGTTTGCTGCTTCAGCAGACTCATGTGAGTATAGACCTAAATGTTTACTCATGTTCACACATGAAATCTGTAGTGGAATGAGAAATGGAGCATATCATGCCAAAAGAGCACATTAACAGGTTAACATTAAAACACCTATCTTTTCCAATGGTGATATTAATTTCCACAAACCTCTACTCCCATGAGAGGGTTACAGAGAGCAGCAGAGAGACATTCAGAACAAGCCCTTGCTTGCAACAAAAGCAGCCCATCTAAAAAAGATATGTATTTCTTAAGAGCTAAAAGAGGAGGGAAACCCACATCACCTTAAAATAAATGCAGAAATCTACAGATACATATAAATACACAGAATACAGTACTGTTCGTGTATGAACTTGACCACTACTGGCAGAGCCAACACAGCATCTGTTTTGAAACCACTGGAGATGGGAAAGGTGGGTACGTGTCACACTCTGTTCAGAAATGGTCACTTTGCCTCTGCAATGAGTTAAATACATTAATAAAGGGTTAAAGGAATAACTGAACTATACAGCTTGCTAGGCTGGTTGCAGCTAACCTATACACACAATTTTGGGGAACCTACCCTTGCTTCTCACTTTGAAACCTGACCTCACTGCTCTGGCTTATGTTATGCAGGATGCTAATTATCCTGCAGAAATGATACTGCAAGGCTCTGGATATGCCCACGCTGTGACTTGGGGGCATGGGTTTCAGTGCTTTAGATATCGTTAGGGCAAGCCAAAGTTTTATCTGAAACTTTATAACATGAAAAATTACTGTCTCCCCAGAAATAAATTATTTCTTATACATTTTTCATTTTATAATTTTTTGGGGTTGTCAAGTGAAACTATTTTTCACTTTTCCAGTTTTTGGACTTCTCTATTCCTTTTTCTTCTCCACTTTTAATCCACAGGAGCAAGGAAAATGGGCAGATAAAACTAACATTTAAAAATACTGAGAAGGTAGTGAGAGAAATAACTAATGAATACCCAAAAGCTAAAACCAATCAGTTTAAGCTTTCTTTGTGTATAATTTTAAGAAGCTAACTTTTTTTAAAAAACTATTTATGTTAGACACATTGTCTCTTTTTTGGCAGCTCTGATCATAGTATGCATTCTCCAGACTACAAAAGCATTAAACCAGTGTTTCACTACAAAGCCTGTAACTGAGGACAGTTTCCTAGCAAATCCATTGAAAGAGACAGTTTCCTAGCAAACCCATTGAATAAATGTTTTTCTTCATTCTGGTGAAAAGGATGGAGTTCATATGTCCACTGAAAATGTATATATCTTTATGTACTCAAGGCAAATAAATCCACATCTATTTGCTCATTTTATTTCCCTTTCATAATTTATTGTCAGAGGATTAGGAACAGCAGAAGAAATAAAATACAAAATGCAGCTAACGATCTCAAAATATTTTACAGAGGTGGATCAGAATAATTTTATCCCCTTCTACAAATGAAGCTGTTGAAGCACAAAGAAGAAAAGCAGTGCACTGGAGTCAGTGACTATCCATGTTTCTTAATTCCTGCTGCTAATTGCTAATTAAACCTCATCCACACACAGAGTGTTCAGGACTTGGTGGAAGAAGCATTCCTTGGCATTCTCCCTACTAGGCCAGATATGAAAACGAGTTATGTCTCCTGGGAAACTGCTTCCACTGGAAGAAGCCTTTCCAAGTTGGAAGGAACAGAAATATGATTGGGATTTTGATCCAGAGTAAGAACAGTCAACAAATCTGACATTGTACCAGTCTTGGGTATTATTTTGCTGGCAATTGAGCACACAACAAGACCCAGTGTTCATTTACCAAGAGCTCTGTGCTGTAGTCAGATCCTCAAAGAAGAAGAGACAGAGTTTTGTCCAAGAGCTAGAGAACTGTCTGGACTATGATCCAAAATTATTTTTCAAAGAGACCTTGGTATGCTAATTCATACCATGCAGCTCCAATTCCACACCAAAATGCTGTGGACAATAATAATTCTCCTGTTAATGAGAAATAGTTTGCAATTTCCCCAGAATGAGCCCAGGAGGAGAGCCAGGTATTACTAGCACCACCCGGTAGGTAAACTTTATGTGCTTGCAAGTCCAAGAGCAAGCAGTGATGCCATACACTACTATTTTTCCAAAATGTCTGGCTTTGCAACTCTACTGAGCTCCACTGCCCAGAGGGAAATAACTTTGGAGAAACGTTTTTCTTCTTCTCCACTTATTGGAGAAATAAGTGTTCTGGCAAACAGGGGAGCATGCCCCAATTCATCACATCCTAGTATCTATAACAGTCCCCGATATCCCTGATTTATATTGTCTTCAGGTACCCAAACTCATAGCATTATAGAATCACCTGTTTGCAGGGGATATAAAAATTACCCTCAATGAGAGAGGTCAGACTTGATGGTCAGGTCATGCAAAGGTTTTAAAGCATTTCTTCCACCTCATTCAGGAATCCAGATACAACAGCAGGCTCTCAAGGACATTGCTCGGCTTTGAGATATGCCCTGAAGGGCTACAGTAGGTCCAGAAATCAATGAGTAGCTTGAACTGCATCATAAACACACCATGGGCTTTTTTCACCTGTGACTGCTATATTGATGATAATTTCATATTATTTAAGTGCTTCAGAACAATCATGTGTAAGAGGATGCAATAATGTGAGAATTGTTTATACAAAATCCAGGAGCAGATTTCAGCATTGTAGGATATGTAGCAAGTTTTTCTCTTTGCTGATGAGTAATGCTGCCAGCCAAGCAAAGCTGCAGTTCCTACAGATATATTGTGTATGTGTATGGCAAGTAACAAACACAGGCACTGTTGGGAGTGATGGGTGGTTTCAGGAATGTGTAGCAATCTCCCCCTTGCATGGGACAGGAGGCAATTTTGGGTCATTCAGGAGAGAGGAGGAAAACGGGACACAGCGAAGAGCAGAGCGAGAAAGAGATAGACTATGCCTTCCCCTGGTGCTCCCACCTCTCAAGTAGAACAGGGATTTTGCCTCTCTTCCTATGTGTGGGGGACCCTGGGAACCCAAAGTACAGCAGGCCACTTCAAGGGATGGCCCATGGAAAATTTCAGCCCCCTTGGAAAAGCCAGCAGGATCTGATTAACTGAGTTTGAAAGGTGAAAGTGTGTGTGTCAGCTGTGTTAACCTTGCTCTTGTACTTATATCTCCTACACTTACCTATCAGCAGGAAATCTCTTTTGCTACTGTACAAAAGAAATTTCACTCTGCTTTGTGGTATGTATGGCTTATAGCACTATGATCCTTCCTCAAACAATGACAAAAACTCTCCTAAACTATATTGCTGCATAGGATTCAAGGAACGCTGTGTTGTAGGGATATATATGTCTGTGATATCTGATAGGAAGAGATATATATATTTTTACATTTGTAGGATTTACAAGGCACAATTTGAGAAGGATCTGTTTCTGTCCGTTGTTGCCAGTCAGCATCCTAAACACATAGATAGCAAAAGCTGAACAGGATTCCAGTAAGGCCTACAGCCCAGTCAAGGAATAGGTTTGCAAAGGACATCATTCAAATTTTACTTTAAAAATCCTATTAATTTCCTTTTAATGAAGAAATTTGTTGCCCCTCTTAGCTCTAGTTCAAATGTTTTGTTTGAAAATTTGAAATTAAAGAGAGAGTAACTAGATGAGGTGCTAAAATTCATCAAATCACTCATTCAAAAGGTTTTTGTGGTGAAAAGCTGCATCCCACCGCTCCTCAATCCAGCATCACACACTGACCTGACAAGTATATAGTGCACACAGCAGTCCCTTATTGCTCAATTCCATTTCCTTGTGGTGTCTGGTTAGCAAGCAACAGCCAGGAGATGCCATCCCCCTTAACTCACTCTAAGTAGAAAAGCAAATTCTCCTCTCTTTATATCTTGTTTTAAAGGCGAACTCCTACAACTCCAATCAAACTAGCTGTTCACAAGACACTTTGATCCCCAGCATGTACACCCAACACATGCTGAATAATGCCAGATTTTGCTCCCATAAACAAATCCCAACAAGTGCCACTGCACTGTCTCCAGTCTTGTCTGACAGTAGTCAGCCCAGGCAGGATCTGAGAGAGTCTTTTCACTTCGCACGCAGCTCTCAGTGAATGCCACCATCTGCTTTTAGGTGGTTAAACAACCTCTACATTGGGTCTGAAAATATCCATCAAATCCTGCAGCTTCTGACATGGGATAATTTCATCTTTCTGCTACATCAGCCTTGGCCAACTGTGATAGACGTGCTCTAGACTTACATGAGTGAGAAAGGGAAGAGTCTGATCCATGGTAGTTTCCTTGAATAGGGCTCAGAGCCAATGATCCTTCTGCACTCCTGTCCCCATGCACAGACCCTCATCCCTAAATTGCACTGACACTGTAAGGGAGCACATTGTGACCTGGGACATTCAGTTTACTGAGGTCTGAAAAAAAATGTAAAGAACAAGCTAGAGCAGGGAATATTTTTAACCTACATCAGCTTTGTCTCCCCATTTCAGCCTATAGCCTTAAAACTCCATCCAGCCCATGGAGAAACTGAAACAGAACAGCAAAGACATCCAAATGCTTTTTTTGGACTTCATACTAAATAATTTGACTTCACTCTCCCAAGAGTCCGATGAAAACCCAGCTTTAATCAGCTCCTCGGATTCCTTCCTACCAAGCTGCTAAGTAGGACAGAGCTGGGGACCAGCTACACCTGGTTCCTGCAGCCCTTTCTTCTGCCGGATCAGCACCAATGCATGGCGAAGTGGCTGCCATAGCAGCCTTGTTAAACCACTCCCTGGACACGCCACTCAAACAGCATCCCACAGAGATTCACCACTCCTGAGCCAGCACCTGCACGAACACTGATGTAATTGTACTTATCAATTAATTGATCTTTATTAATTTCTGGCATTTCCACAACTACAGTACTGAAGACAGCTGGTTATCATATACAAGAGCAAGAGATGATACATACATAGAAACTCTGACATCATTATCCAGTATTCCTAAAGAGTGAATTATGAAAGAGATACGTGGGCATCAATATTCTCCAGATGAAGAAACCACATAAAATGTCCAAAACTAGGTTACTGCAGCAATCTTCAGACTTTTCAGATAAGATTGGTGTTCTAAATATGGTTATTTTCTAATTTTTTACTGCAGACAGGTGACAATAATTGCATGGTCATAGTTACAACCCAGATGTGGTTGCTTACGGTGCTTTTCAGCAGATCCAAGGGATAGTTAGAGGCATGAGCTTCACCCCAGCAGAGCTGCAGAAATTAGGACTGGCTTCTTTGCAGGAATTTAGAGGGTATAAATATCCACAGGCAACAGGTATTTATTTCTATGCCTGCAGGTAAAAACAAGTGGTAATAGTAATTGCAAAGCAATACATTTCTAATTGCCATAGATCATACCCTTCAAGGCTAGACTTCAAGATTAGCTTCTGAGTCCTTAAGCATACTAAACAGTTCTTCTAGCAAGATGCAGTATGCTTTCAACAACATAAAAGAAGGAAGTATAGAATACCTGGTTAAAAACACACACGCATGAGTTTAACACTTCCACATACAAACCAGCTATAGAAGCTGCCTCAGATAAAACCATAAGACAGAAAAAGGTGTTATTTGTTTAAAATTTTGCTGACTGTAAGGCATTGCCCACTGTACCTCCATTTCATCACCAAGACAAGACATGGGACAGAACTGGCCTCCTGACACAATGGTGCACAGAGAAACAGCCACAGCACGGGTGCTTCCATGCTCAGTCACTACACAGAGGTTTTGCTGACAGCTGCACAAGGGCCAGAGCCTGCTGCCAACAAGAGCTCAGATCAGAGTGCAAGTGCTCACTTGCTAAGCCAGGACCACTTGTACTCTCCATAGACCACTCCCAGAAGAAAACATAGACCTGAAGCATAATTATTAACTTGTACAATCTGCTTTGGTGTTTTTGTAAAGGTTATGAAATAAGCAGTCCTTTTTTGAAAATCCCAGGAGAAGGACTCTTTGAGAAGCTATTTATTCATTCAGTTTTATCCTACAGCTGCATGCCTTATAAACTTTACTAAGACTTTCACAAGGGCTATCATTTGAGGTGTCCATTTAAGTACTTCTCAGAATTAAGAAAACAAAACCCTCCTTCTCTTGTGTTTACATCCTCCCAATTTGTCCTTCATACCAGTGCTTATTTAGCAGCTTAGCTGAAATATTTTTGTCCACTTTTGGTTTTCAGTTGCAGTCCTTCAAACTTTTTTCTGAAAACCCGTCGTCTAGAAAACTGGGATCTCATAGCAACAATTAGCTATGAGAGAACCATGACTCAAACCCAAAATACTTTAATTTGAAGCACAGGCCTAATACCACACTATCCCCTTGCATTCTATAACAACAGACTGTGCCTCACATGGTGGGAAATTCCTGAGGTCCTATGCTTTTTTCAAGAGAATGAATGGTGAATCACAGCAACTTTAGGCAGAGACAGGATACAGCTTAGCTGAAAGGACAAAATAAAAATCAACTGACCTGCAACTTCCAGGAAGCACTGTCAGATGTGGACTCAAGGGAGAAGGAAACAAAGCCAGTAATAGAAGCTAAAGGGTTTTTACTGCCCTGCTGGTTTCTGCCTTTTCCCTCTCATGGCCTTGCCCCGATGCCTCATGTTCCAGCCTTATGCTGACAGCTCACAGTCCCTTGTTGTTGCACACCATTGCAGCCTCTTGCTGGCTCCTCTGGCTCTAAAGGCAAGTTGACCACAATACAACAGCTCTGCAAGGAGTTTGTGCCAAGGTGTGCATGTGCACACGTAGGTGTGCCTGACAAACCTTCCCACCTTGGATGCCTGTAACATGAGGCCAATCCCTCTTGCAGGACTCAAGGCAAAGGATGTGTCCCTGCATAGAGGAGCAAGCAAGACTAAGCCATCGTGGTCCCTTATGGGGAACTTCATTACATGAACAGGGCAGAGTATCTCCACTGAAAATGTTTCTATATTCAAGCACACACTTCTTTGAGGAAACACCATTTTCTATGGAAAGTACACACCCATTGCAATTAATAAAGGGATACTTTAGCAAAAATCCATTTTTCTATAACATGGCAAATTTTCACTCAGACCTACACAGATCTTTTTGACAACTCTCACACTAGGCTTTCAACTATTTCCTTCAGGCTGTACACACAAGGACTGTTTACCCTGTGGAGCCAGAATGTCAGTGCACCATCACATCAACCATATCGCCCTTCTCTGGACCTGGACCAGCTCTGTGCTTCAGCTGATATGCATGTAGGGGTTTCTCTGCAACTTGCAGACATCCCAGGGGACTTATAATGCGGAAATAAGTGCTCTCCAGCTCACTAGTGACATCCAGAGAGATGAAGAGGGAAAATTGGAGGGAAAGGAGACACCAAAGCCTTCAGCATGTTGGGTTGGGCCAGGGCTAATAGGAGCCTCCATTTTGATGCTGTCTCTCACAGTATCCTTCTGGACAAATGTCCAGCAGCATGGCTGGATAAACACATCATGCAATGGCTGAGGAACTGGCTGATGGGTCAAGCACGGAGGGTTATAGTGAATGGAGTGACATCAGACTGGTGACCTGTCACTAGTGGAGTCCCACATGGCTCCATCCTCAGTACTGTTCTCTTTAACATCTTCATAAATGACTTGGACGCAGGACTGGAAGGGACACAAAACTGGAAGAAGCAGCTGACTCCTTCAAGGACAGGGAGGCCCTGCAGAAAGACCTCAACAAGTTAGAGGACTGTGCAGTCACAAACCATATGAATGAAGTTTAACAGGCGAAAGTGCTGGATTCTGCACCTGGGATGGGACAACCCTGTATGTACAGATAAACTGGGGAATGAGATGCTAGAAAGCAGTGCCACAGAAAGAGACCTGGGGTCCTGGTCGATGGCAAGTTGAACATGAGTCAGCAGTGCCCTGGCAGCCAGGAGGGCCAGCCCTGTCCCGGGGGGCATCAGGCACAGCATTGCCAGCTGGGCCAGGGAGGGGAATGTCCCGCTCTGCTCTGCACTGGGGCGGCCTCACCTCGAGTGCTGGGGGCAGCTTTGGGTGCCACAGTGTAAGAAAGACATTAAACTGTTAGAGAGTGTCCAAAGGAGGACAATAAAAATGGCAAAGGGCCTTGAGGGGAAGCCATATGAGGAGCAGCTGAGGACACTGGGTCTGTTCAGCCTGGAGAAGAGGAGACTGAGGGGAGACCTCATTGCAGTTACAACTTCCTCATGAGGGGAGAAGGAGGGGCAGACACTGATCTCTTGTCTTGTGACCAGTGACAGGACCCGAGGGAACAGCCTGAAGCTGTGTCAGGCGAGGTTTAGATTTGATATAGGAAACAGGTTTTTCACTCAGAGGGTGGTTGGGCACTGGAACAGGCTCCCAGGGAAGTGGTCACAGCACCAAGCCTCACAGAGTTCAAGAAGTGTTTGGACCATAGTGTTGGGCACATGGCATGATTCTTGGGGATGGTCCTGTGCAGGGCCAGAAGCTGGATTCCATGATCCTTGTGGGTTGCTTCTAACTCAGCATTTTCTGTGATTCCCTTTGAGTACCTCCACAGGTGGCAGCAGATCCCAGCATGGGCAGCATCCATCATTACCATGAGGCAGGAATGTACTCTCTCCTGCTTCTCCTCCACATCTGCTTGGGCAGTGGGCATTACTTTTTTCTCACTCACCATGGCAATTTGCAGATATTAAATTATACCCAGAAGGGCCTATAAAATGCAAGCAAAGCCAAATAAGAAACATAGTTCAGAAATTTATCTTAAAAAAAAAAAGAAAGTGAAAAACCAAACTACTATAAAGGCTATGGAATTAAAACAATGTCTTTTCCCGAGTTCATGCTGAGCTCTAGGTGCATGCAACATTTCATGCAAATCAGATGTAATTTACTGTGTGATTTGTTTCTTCAATAAAAAAAGCGAGAATATGGAGAACAATAATTTTCCTACATTTTAGCTACACATTTCTCCATAAATAGCATAACTATTATAATGACTTCTCATATATGCTTGTAGAGTGATTGCCTCTGCGTGAAACACAGCCAGATCATTTCTGTATTATTCTCAGGATGCCTCAGAGTTCAGGCACAAGGGCGTGTGTATATGTGCACAAATACACAAGCACATGTATGTTACTAGAGATAGCACTACAAACAGATACACATTTAGCATGTGATGTATGCTGTATGACCTGAGTCTGTGTCTGTCTGCCTGTGGGTATCAACCATTTTGCTCCCATTGCTCCTCTTGTCCAGAACCACCATATTCCCTCAGACAATGTGGCACTGAGCCAGCTTCTGGTGACAAAAGTAAGGCTATGGCTACCATGGACTTCCCAAAAGTAAAGACTTTTTGACTGCAAATGAGAAATATTTCATCAGTTGCTATGTGGGTATATAGGAGCTGTCAGATCTAAAACTCATCTGTAATTAGCAATACCTGGCAAGTAAATATAACAGTGTCAATATAACATGCAGTGCTGTTGCTAACCAAAGTCAAGGCATAATTCATTCCCCATTCCTTTTAATGTCTCACAACATGAGGGGCAACAAAAAGGTCAGCACAATGAGGCCTTCAGTTGAAAAAGGCCCGATGATCAGTTATTCCTTTAGGTATAAAAGAGATATTGCAGATATGGCATTGACATAATATCACTTCCAAGGGGAAAAGCAAAGCATTAAATCTTTTCTCTCAAAAGCATTTTATTCAAATTACTGGTCTTAATTAAATAAAAATAAATTGCAAAAAGTTAAACTGGGGCTTTGGATATGGCAACTTCTGGGTAGATGCACTTGTGTGAATATTTCCTAGAAGAAACCTTACCTAAAATGTTGGAAAAACAGGTATGAAACAGATCAAGATGCAAGGTTCTGAAATGCAGAAGTTGCTTATTTCATCTCTAGAATGGACCAGTAAGTTTAGAGACACACATACATGTACACAATGTATATGAGTGACAGTGAATTTTTATAATAAGCCTACATGGCATATAGAACTGAGAAAAATAGGTGGATAAATTACAGTGAACTTCTGATGCTATTATATATTAAAGTACTTTATTACAAATACTTCTGTGGCTCTTACTTAGAAAATCCAGGTTGGGTGTAAGGTTTGGGAGGGGGAAGTTATTCTGGTAAAGTAGAGCAGCTATTTTCCCAGCTGAATAGTAATGGGAGAATAATAAATTCTTGATTGCATTTTCTTGCTTTTTTGACATTGTGTTTTAGATTTGTCATTTGTATATATTAATACGTAATCAGCTTTGCAATAAATTCTGTTTGTGAAACCATTTCCTGATGGTCTTGATAGATTTGTACACAGAAACAGAGAGGCAGACATCAATAAGAGAGGCTTATTCCAGATGTAAAAATGAAAAACTTAATCAAAAATACTGCTTTTATTCGTAAGTTTAGCAAAAAAAAAAAAAAAGGAGGAATTTGGAGTTCAACAAGGCACATAAAATATAAAACTCCCAAATAACATTTGCTCTGAAGCCAGTATTTCAGTTTAATAAAAAAGAGAACATGCTCAGGCAATGAAGAAATATTGATAATGACATTTTCCATCTGGGAGAAAGAGGATAATATCAAAGAGTCAATGTTGTGCCAGGTCTGCTAAAACCTGATGCATCCTACTCCTAGGTATGAGGCACACAGAAAAAGTGCTTGTGCCCTTTCAATGATGAGAGCGACTTTTCCACTCCTTCACTCATCATAGTTCCAACAACTGATGCAAATTTGCCCCCTTGCCCAAGGATGTCCACTCTGGCTAAAATATAATTATTTTAGACTTACAGACATCTAGTCTTCTCCACATTCCCACAAAATTATATTCCTTGACTGGAATGTTGAGAAAACCTATCCAGATAAAGATAAGCCTCCCAGTCAAGCCTTAAGAAAGTGATGTCTACAGGAAGCCTAAATAAGTAGCTTTAATCGACTAAAGTAAAACTGAATTTCATCCTAAACACTCAGTCCCACACCAGGAAGAATCATGCAGACCCTGTAGATCTATTAAGGTGCTAGGAGGTCCTCAAAACCTGGTCACTTGGCATCTCCCCTCAGGATCTCATGGCTCCACAGTTCTCACGGATGAGAACACCTGTCTGCCACTCCCCTACACCAAACAGGTCAGCACTCTTCCTCTCTGCTTTCTTATTTTCCCAAACTGTTTTGAACTCAAAAGCAGAGCAAGGGATACCACTCTGGTTTGTATCTGGAGTGAATGCTCAGAGCATGAGCCATTTTCCCCTTTGCAGAATTGCTCTGCCAACCTACTTGGCGTGATACCACTCAGAGCAGGGCAAGCCTTTCACAGCCAGGAGCTGAGTCAGCTTTTCTATCATTCACACATTTTGCAAACAGATGAAGATTTTCTTCAGTGTCTTTTCCATTTGAAATTTTTCACAAAATCATTTTATATATGCAGTGCCTGTGCAAAGATTTTATTGCATATGTTAAAAATTTGGAATTCCAGCTCTTGCAACGGCGTATCCTGCACACTGTATTTTCCTAGCTTGATTGGAGCAGTTATGACTGTGAATTGTATTATCCTTGACAAGGGCCAAGTCAAAATCTGTTTCCTGCCAATAATTGACAGTGTGAACTGAAAATTCACTACTTTGTTGGAACATTTACGCCAGCAATTTGGTTTTCAGGTGTATTGCTGGTTTTCAAATGCTCCAGTAATGAGGAACATATTAAACATCTAGACTGATTTATAGGAAACGAACCCAGAACAGGTGCTGCTACCTCAGTCCAGGCTTATTTGCTAATCAATTATGAATAGAAATGTTTTGTATCAAACTTGAACATCGCATGCGACAGGATACCTCAGTCCACCTCTCTCTACACAGAGGGTTTTTCTTATGAAGCTTCTTATATGAAGCAATTTCTAGGTCTCAGGCTGAACTCTTTGTTTTCTAGAAAGAAAAAAAAATCAATTTGGGGGCTCCAATATCTGGTAGACATTTTTATGATAGCTACAATGCAAGTATGTATTCAGAGAGATTTTTCAACACTACTGGAGTAGCAGTAAACAAGTTCTTTACTGCCTGATAATGCAGAGACGCTTACTTTCATCAAAATAAATCTTGAACAGGTTTCAGTACTCCTCTGAAATGAGAGGTTCAGGGACTGGGACAGGAAGACCTTGGAAGGGAATGATACTTTATTGATTTACTTAGGTAACTATTTTCCTGGCAGTACTTAGCATGGGTAAAAAACACCTATTACGTGCTGAATGTAATTTTTTATAGCCTTCATTTAAAATGATGAAGTGGTTATTCCATGCTTGGTAGGACTTCGTATGTTTTGCTAGACACAAGCCTGCTTCCAAAGTCTGCACAAGCCCTGTGAGCATTCAGCCACAGATTTTCTGCCGTCTTTCTGAATGTCTTGTGTTTCAGGGTTTATCTCGACACACCTCAAAAAGCACCTTCCGCATTTGTGTCCACATGAAAAGGTGCTTCCACTCCACTCACTACATTTACAATTAGGAGTATGTCTTCTATATTACACTCAGTGCAAAACAAATTCCTCCATTTTACTTCACACAGTTGACACAGGTTCCACTCACTCTCCTTACAAATCATAATAAATCACAAAGAAAGGATTTGGGAAGTGGCCTATTTACAATAGACATTAAAAAGCCCTCTTCACCTTCCTTTTTGTCAAGGAATTATCCAAAAGGAAAAAAGTTTTGGAAATCACCAATTTAAATTATGCAGAAGATCTGTCAAAGCTTATTTAAATAATTAATTCCTCTGCCCCAAAAGCCAGTGTCACTGTCACACCTTTCAGATAGATGTCCCTCTCTGTGCTGCTTCCCCTGCATCCCCAAGGTTGCAAAGAAACAAAGCCACCAAGGGAGCAAACTGTTAACCTATTGTAAAGTTACCATCCCAACTGATCTTCGTGATAAGCTGAATTCACCCCCTTCAAGCCCTTCCCATTGCACAAAAGGAGAATCATTTGACAGAACCATGCATTGTCACATCCTGCAGCTCATGGCAGTCTGAGATTATGCCACAGGGACAAGAGGAAATCAGGATACACTTTACATTTCCCAGGACTTTGAAATCTTCCCCTGCTTGCATCAGAAGGATGCTCTTGTATAAGTGAAGTAAACAAATCCAAGGAAAACAAAGATCTCTCCCTTGCAAAAAAATGGCCCATGACCCCACCCCTGGGGTCCATCTGAAGTCCAGGTTCAACATGCAAAGTTTAAAATCATTCCTTATTGGCACCAGGTAAAGAAGTAAGACAGTGTTCACCAGCACAAGGACATCATCCTTGTCCACTCATCACTGGTTAGAGGGGTAACAAGCAGGCATTGGCTATTCCAGATAAGGGCTCTTTGTCTGGACCTGACCAAATTTCAGGTAAGGTCAGTCATGACTGGGATCGTTTGGCACCCTCTCTCTTTCTGTCTTTGACCACCAAGTCCATCATGAAGCTGAGAAAGCTTTTGAAGAAACCTGCTACGTCTCCACTAAAGAGGATTTTGAATAGGTCATGTATTAGCACTGAATGTCATCACCCTGGACTTTATGAGTGAATAGAATCTTTTTTGCTTTCCTGAAAACAGGAAAAAGGAAAACAAGAAATGAAGAAACCAATATATGGGTTAAACCTATGTCTGCAAAATAGCAGTAAGATTAGATTTTGCCCTCTGTTTTGCTCTGTAGCTAACCAAAGTCCACTTACAGTGAGATCAGGAAAAATACAAGATACCAGTAGCTGGTCAGGTGAGATGTTACTCAGCATTGTACATTGCAAATGTTACACAGAAAGATGAAGCACTTGATTAACCGATTCTGGCAACCTGGCACACTGCAAAAGAAAAATTAACATATATCATACAAACCCCAGCATTTACAGCTTACTTAATCCAGATTTTTTTTAATAATATAACTGTAAAAAATAATTTGAGAGAGGAATCATTACCAACAAGATGACAGAATTATTAGCAAGCCAGTAAAAAGAGAATTAGTTGGTAGATACCATAATTACACATGTAGTGGCTTCTTGAAGTTACAGCTGATTGCACAAAGTTGATGGTGCTCTGGATAAACAAAAGTACTCATGCACAGAGGAGAAGTTTTCCTACAGATTCACTTCATACTTCTCTTAAACCATGACGGTCTGTCCACCAAAAGTGCCCAACTTTGGGCCACAGGAAGCTGCCTCATGACGCTGCCCCAACTCAGCCAGCTCCCTAGCCTTGCTCCCTGGGAACAAGGAACACCCACATGGATGTACTTTGTGGCACTGCAGAGGTAACAGACAGATGTGTTCAAAGCACAGATTTGGGGCCTTCATGTCATCTAAACCCACTGAGCTATGTGAAGCATCTGAAACCTTTCCCTTCTGCTCATTTGTGAGAGGTGACAGAGAGCCAAACCCCTGCCGTTCCCTGGGGTGATGGGGCTCAGCATGACACCTCCAGACCTGGAAGTCATCTGTTCCTCCTGCAGGGATTATCTGCCCTCATGTAGTTAATGAGTTAATACTAACCATATGGTTGATTGCAGCAATTATTGCAAACACAATGTCTAATGAAGGCAAAAGTATGGTAAAATAATTAGACTTAATTATGACATTCACATTTGAAATTATGTGTCACTTACTCTGCATGAAAGATGAAAAATTCCTCCTGAAATGGAGTAAATTTAAGCTTCCTCTGCATTCCCCAAAGCCAGGGTTCCTGCAGCATTGGAGGAAACAGGGGGATGTATTTATGAAGACCCAAAAGGTGAGACTACATAAAGCACACAGGCTTTTTTTTTTCGTCCCATCCACAGCCTTTTGTTTTTGCGGGTAACTTTCCCTCCTTACCCAGTGCTCTCACAATTGGGCTGGAAGCTTCACAGGGGTCAGTAAGGCAATAAGGATCCTGGAAAAATTCCTCAACTCCTCCAGTCCCTATGCTATTTCACACATTTGAACATAGTCCCTCACACCAGCATGGCTCAGGAGGCTTTTCCTGATCTTCCTTCTAATGGCAAGCATGACCCAGAGTGTCCAAGGGCAGCCCCATCTTCCACTACTTGAAGAGCTCCTCCTTCTCCTCTGCTTTCCTAAGCAGTAGCCTGTGGCCTGAGTCAATTTTAATTTACAAATAGCAGTCTCATTTTAGAAGTTTGTAGCACATACTTGCACATAAAATATTGGCTGCAGTGGAAGAGGGGAATTTCGGGCTGGTGCATTTGTCACAGTGCTCAAAATTCCAGCTGTATCGATTTGCTCAATTCATTTTACAGTGCTATTTTCATTAGCTAATCCTGGGGAGTTCACTGCCCTGTATCTATTAAGTACACACTCACACACACACACATTCAGAGCGGGGGAGGACAGATTTCATTAAAAAGCACCACAGACGGGAAGGTATCCAAGTCACTTCCAATACATTATATTAGCTCAACTGGAGGTTTTCCTTAGAGTTCACAGAGTTCATGATTAAAGCTTTTCTTTTGATGGCCTGAGTCATGCACTCCAGTGTGTGCTTCATGATCACCGCCTGCTAGCTGGGAAATATTTATGCTATGTGGCTTAAACTTCAGCATGAAAATTATTTTGACAAAATACACAGTAAGAGCACTTGGTCTGCTATACTTCATGTCAATATGAAAGTGCTTTTCAGGTGGCCTCTTACTTTATTCCCTGTAACAGTTCAGTGGGAACCTGCAACGTTAATCAAGAACCTGTGTATGAATGCATGCTCTTCACATGACCTGAAGCCGTTTTTTCTGCATAAAGTCACTAGTCATAACTTAGGAATGGCTGCTGTAGTGTTTTGTCATCTTTGGGAACATGTGCAGGCACATGGCACGTTATAGGAATGAAAACAACCTAATTTGGTACATACCTAGCAGGCTCCAGAGCCCACTTCTGTGGTGCGTACCCAGCACTCTCCCCTACCACAAGCAACACTGAGAGCTTGCAAAGCACCTCATCTGCTACAACACCAGCAACAGAACTGAATGGTGGGCAACCATGTCCATCACCCCCACAGACTCTCTGGCCACAGGCAGTTTGTTCCCCCTGTGTCCTGCCCATGCTCTGGTCCCCTCCTCACTTGGGCCCAGCCAGTGAGGCACAGCCAGGGCACCCTTCCAGCGCTGCTGGTGTGTCTCACACCTGCTCACTCTCAATGGGGAGAAAAAGCAGGCAGGATTGGAAACCACAGCAACACACATACACAAATGGGAGACATCCTCCATTGCAAAGTGAATTCCAGGCCACAGTCAACGCTACCAGCGAATCATGTAATGACAGTGTCCAGAGGAAAACCTGCCAGTTGTTCCATGTAACAAATCACACCCCTTTGAAACTCCTTGCATTCCCAAAAGGTGAATCAGTTTTTCTCTTTCTAGGTGACCTCATCTGAACAAATCATTAATTCTAGAAAGGTGCAAAGACAAACATAGGATTTTCAAGTGCTGCTCAGGCACCTAAAGTAGAGAAAATGTCTGCTTATAGGATCTATGTTACTAGGGAAGGGATCAGTGCATGTAATTGTCACTGTAAAGTGGCACTATTTTCCAGTAGCTCACAGGTAGTTTTTGGTGCTTTGGTTTTTTTTTTTTGTTTGGTTTGGTTTGAGTTATGTTTACTCCATATATAGAAAAAATAAGGTACAGTCGACTCATAATACTCACTGGGGAATGCAGACTTTTTGTTCATTCATAGTATTTGGAAAGATTCTTCATTCTTACAAAATCCGCATTCACCTAGAGTAGTTTTCAGACCATTCACAGTTATCTGAGGTTGGAGTCTTGGAAAATTGCTACAGGGCAGGGAAGGAATGAAGATGCATAGGCTCCCTAACAGCCAAGATTTTGAATTACATCACTGTTCCATAAATATATTCATTTTATTCATGTTCATTCCTGAAAGAATTTACTGCACCAAGGATGTCATCTTGACTATGTATCTTAGAATTGATCATTTCCCCAATTAAGCTGTTCAGGCCTCAGACTTAAAGAGCTGTCACAGCTGCTGGAAGATGATTTATCTCCTGATGACGGGCAGAGCTCCTGACCAAAAATTATTAATGACAGAGCTTCTTTTTTTGAAATAACCTTAACCCAAGCATATATCTTCTTAGTCACATTAATATCTGAACACATACCCCCAATACTTAGCCAGGTATTAAATGGATGTAAAATCCTAAACCTTAGTCTTTTAATACAGAGCCTTTCAACTGAAGAATAAGAGATTAATCCAGCCCCATTCTGTGCCAGGCTGCACAGCAACTGCTGCTGTTTCATGGGAGATGCAGGCTCTGAACAGTGCTTTGTTTTACACTGATCTGCTAACTTCCATAAGGTAACTTCCCCAGGCTGGTTGGGGAAAGGGTTCCCCCCAACAGAAGAAGGCACAAAGATGAAACGTGACAAGTGTTTACTCACCAGTTCGGGTCAATTATTTCTGTGTAAGTCTCCTCTAGGGTTTAACACTGCTCCCACTGAACTTAAGAAAGACGTCTGCACACTGGCATTCACAAGGCAAAAACCAGGCCCTTCATCAGCATGATTTTGTGACCACTGCTACAGCAGCTGGGGCCCATTGCACTGCCCTGGACAAGAGAACTTGATTACATTTAATAGCTTAGAAAATTTTAACATAAAATAAATTTAAGGGACATGGTTTATGAAGGTTGTTGCATACACAGTATGGCTCAGGTCTGTACGAAGGCTTGAACAGCAGGGTCCTGATGTGGTTGAATTCTCCTGCACCACAAAAGCATAAAAGGATACAGGCACAGCTCAAACCAAATTTTCTCTAATTTTAATGGCCATAAAATCTTTTGCACCTTAAAAGCCCCCCTCATAAATGCCAGTGAGCATGAGATAATTCACACATTCAGTTGAACCATTCTACCATATTCCAGATATATGTCAAAACTTCCATTTAAACTTTTATTTTAATTAGTTCAAGAATTAATCCAAATGTTTAAAAGTTTTAAACAGTTCCATATCTTTCTTATTATTCAGTTCTCTTATTATGCATTTTCAACGGGCCCTCTGACACCTCTCAAATCTGATAGACGGAGCAGTGATTTCTCTCAGGCGAGCGTAAATCTTACACCACTTCCCACATGATATTACTTTCCACATGTCTGATGGCTCTGGAAACAAGTAATCAAATTAATAGGACTATTTAACTTTCATTCATATCTTAGCTGCCACCATCAATTTTCAACCATCAGAGGATGTTAAAATGCTAGTTTTGCTTTATTTGGAGAAGATACTCATTTTCCCAACTTCTGCCTTATTAAACCCAGCAGCTTATTTCTTGGGTAAGACAGTATGATTCACACTGACAGTAATCTCAATAACCACTCCAAACCTTTGCTATTTACATTTGGTTTTTTGAACAGGTCATATTCCCAGCATTAAAAAGTTTATGATGACTTAATAGGGAGATTGTAAATATAATCTACCTTGGTCTGAAAACTTCAGTAGTTAAAAAAATACAGTGGGAACCAAACGCAGCAATGCAATTCCTCGGCTGATCCACTGAGTTCTGCTTTGGCAGTATTCATTCCTGGGAACATATCAAAACCATCCTCTGCTCACTGTGCTGGCTTTTCACTGCCTACTGCAGCACCTTCAATACGTCATTATTCTTCTGCAAAATGCCCAGAAGTCTCAGCCCAGGATGTGTAAAGGATCATGTCTCTTTTCAGGAACAAGTTTTGCTGTCTTCTGCTCGACTGTGGCTCAATGGAAATAGCACAGAGAACTGCTGGTCCAGGGCCAAGGAACTGAGGGTATGATGAGGGCAATGCAAAAGTCATCAACTACTACAAATTTATGAGTTTTTACTACTCAGGTAAGGTGTAGTAATAGCCTGCCTGTGTGCTCTGAGCCCATCTCAATTATTGCAGACTGAAACTTTTTAATATAAATCACCATGAATCATACCACTTTTTCCCCACTGCCCATCCCACATGAAGGGTTGGTTTTCAACCCACCCATTGCCAGTATCAGGTCTTTGCACATTTCAGTAAAATAATATGCAAGCATATTCCCCTTCTTTCCCTTTCAGCCTCTATCCACACATGCAAACCTTCCCCTTAAGAGGAAGAGCAAAAGGAAGTGCGTGAGAGTTGTTATCCACATTGCTTCACACAACTGACTGGACAGCAACTGAAGACCAGGGTCTATGTGACAGGCACAGTAGCAGGAACAAAACCAGCATCTCACCAGTTTTAAGCAAATATCTTGAACCATTTAAAGCAGATATTAGTTTTAGTGAGGACACTGCACAGTGACTAAATAGACCAAAATTCACTGCTCAGAGCTGAAAACTGTTTGAGCTGTTCTGCATTCAGTTGTAATAAACTGTTTGCAAAAAAGATTATCAGTCTTGTGACATGATAGTTTGGCATTTGCAACTCAAAATTACATTGGACATTTTGCAGCTTTATGATATTGCAAATTCAAGCTTGGTTGGCTAACCATTATCATCTTACTTCTTTCAGAATTACTGCTTCCCAGGATTCTTCTTCCTCTTGGAGATATGTGTTTCAGATTATTTTCCCTCAGATTTATTATCCTGCAGTTTTCCGGGATGAATCCTAGTTTCTATAAAAATGCCCGCCTACCTTTATAATCACTTTAGGTCTCTTTTTATTATCTCATTTTCTCTCTAGTCCTCCTAATTCAATATCCTCTGAATTTTGTAATCATGTTCTTCTCACTTTTTCCTTTTAGATCATTAATGGTGGTATTTAATACAACCTCTCTTACACCACTCCTAAAGTACTGCATGATGATTATAATGCTTAGCTTTTAAAAAGCACAATCTATCCATAACTCAAGAAGCATTTCATATGTCAGGAAATTGCTGTTAGCCCATATTACAACCAAAGACGCAAACGATGCAGGTGCTCACAAAAGCTGGTTTCCTTTCTCTGTGTTTCATCTACAGGCAAAGGACAGAGAGATACAAGCTCCTCTAGAGCCTGTTTTGGGGTGGCTAAATGAACTTTCTACTTTGAACACCCCTTTAGAGGACCCCAACACCTTTTCACATAAGATGAAATAAATAGTAAGAAAATATTGCCAACAGTTTTCAAAAAAAAATAAATAAAAGAGGAAAAAAAAAAGTTAAGAGTTAAAAAAATCCGCAATCACCATTACGTTCTGCTGGTATTTCACAGTTTGGCCATAGTCTTTGGATTATCACTAAGCTGTTATTGACTGTCCAGTGTTAGGTGCACTCTGATGAGCAGCAGTGTTGTATTACAGGTGGAAGGAGGTTTGTCTCACTTTTTTTGGTCAAATTTCTCTCTGAATAATTAAATTCAGAATGCCTAGTGTCAAAGGCTTTATTTGGGTAAGATATTAGCTTCTTGCAATAAAATTGCAATGTAATTTTTTTGCACCATTAAGCAGCTGCCATTATCCACATGAAAGCTCTATGTTGCTGATCAATTAAATAAATTATTACCTCATACCCTTATCACCATATTTATAGAGATGATGTCCATGCTACTGATAGCATGACCATAGGACAATTTTGTCAGTTACTTCATTTAACATGACCCATGCCTATAGTCCCCTTGTCAGGAAGTTACTCTGACATCCCCATCCTACAAGGAGCTGCAAATGTGCAGGAACTCCTGTGCGTTTAGCAGAACACCCTGTGCAAACACATTAAGATTAGATGAAGGAGTTCTCGTTCCCTGCTATGTTTTAATTAGGTAAAAATCTGCAGGGAACAAAGCTGAGCAGAAACCTCTTACGGCAGAGCTGTGGCTAGAGCACAGCCTCCATACACCTCTTTCATTCTGTAAAAACCCAGACAACCAGTTCCCACTTGCTAGAGTGTAACATGGGACCAGAGGATTATCCGTCACAATTCAAACGCAATTCTCTGATAATGGTAACTGTGTTCCACTGTTAGAAGTGATAGACTTACATAATTAGCTGCAAGTGCTATTTCTGTGTGTGTAAAATCTTTTAATTATTTCCTTTTTAATTATTTTAAATTACCTAATAACTCTTTGGCAGAGAGGGATGTATGGGAGGGAGGTAGTGCAAAGCCCGCCATCATTATGAAAGCTTTTCAAGAGCTCCATTATGTGCTGTGAGCATCTGACTCGTTGTAGCATGAGTCACCCACAAAGTCTTGAGCCATCAAGTAATTACGGTTCCTTAATACAGAGTGGGAGGGGAGGAAGTAATACCATTTGTCGTTATGATCAGTCACATTCCTACAAGTATATATCATAACTGTTTTATAAATGGATTATTAGCAAATCAGATTACAGCACTAATTGTTTCTCCCAGCATTTCCTCTGCCCATGTGCTGTGGACTCATTCACTTCTCAGTTATTACTACTTTTCCATCTGCTTTCTCCACCCCTTTGCTATCTTGCACACATACACAGTCACTTCTGCAAACTCACTCAGGACAGGAAGAACCCAACAATAGCTGTTATTAGCACTTCAAAGGAAAAATTATTGCTGGTTCTCACTGGAAATCTTTCTGAATGGATAGCTGCATGGCAACCTCGGTACAACATGATGGTCGTAACCCAGTTCGGAGCAGAACTGTGAAAGAGGAATTCACAACACAAAGCCATCTCCACGCTGGTGAGCAATCTCAGAAGAAAAGACAAGAATTTGCAGGCCTGAAAAGAAAACCACCTTTCTCACCTTTACTGGAAAATACAGGGCGGTTAGGTAAGACACGTTAGATAACTTTTTTCCTTTTTAATGAAGACTGAGCCCCAGAGAGCTAGATTATTCCAGGAAAAAATCAAGGGCAGGACAAAGTTAAAACAGCGCTGATGAAAGAAGCAAAGTAGAGGGGTAGGAATTAAAACAAACTAAAGGAAAACATAGGTGGAATCATAGGTCATATTTGCTACCCACAGTCAGTGAAACCTGCTATAATTTTCAAGAGCTCCCACAGGATTTAGCAGCCCCAAGGAAGTGTAATCATTGTGCCAGTTGTAAGTTTTCACAAAAAGAACAGAGATTTAGATGTTTCTGTTTTGTTGTTTTGCCTGCCCTACAAAATTCATTACAATCATCAAGTCAAAGCATGAAATGGTACACAGTATGAAAGGTAAGTAAAAGCTGCTCCCTTACAAAGCAGGGTAAAACACAACTCCTGCCACAGATTTACCAGAGTAAAAGAAACATTTCAGGGTAAAAAATAACGGGTACTGAGACCACAGTTCTTCTGTCAATTCTCCAATCTTGCTTTTTCCATTTCCAGATGAAAAAATAGTCTTGTGTGCAGTCTTTGCACAAATTCCTTTGCTGACTTGCAGGGTGTGATTAACATCACCCAAAATGTTTGCTAGGGATGGATTAAGAGTATTAAAAATGCTGGGTTTAGGCTCAGTGATACTGAAGAATTTGCAATGGACTTCTGCTTAATATCTGCTTAACCTCATGAAATCAGGGTGAGCACCTGATTGAGTTGAAGCTCTCCCCTGACCAACACAACTCCTCTTCCCATCACTATCAAAGTATTGCTAGTGTTGGATCTGCTTTCCTATGTATTGTCCTCAGCTCAACTACATTATATGTACATCAAGGCAAAAGCACAGCTTTCCACCCTGTGCCGGTTTTGGCTGGGGTAGAGTTAATATCCTTTACCTAGTATGGGGCTGTGTTTTGGATTTGTACTGAACAAAGGGTTGATAATATAGAGATGCTTTTGCTATTGCTGAGCAGAGCTGGCACAGAGACAAGACCTTTTCTGCTTTTTGTGCTGACCTGTTGGCAAGGGGGCTGGAGGTGCATGGGAAGCTGGGAGAAGACACAGCCTGGACAGCTGACACCAACCAATGGGATATTCCATGTGCTATGACATCATGCTCAGTATATAAAGCAAGGGGAAAATGCAGAAAGAGGGGGAACATTTGGAGTTATAATGCTTGTCTTCCAAGTAACCATTACGTGTGATAGAGCCCTGCTTTCCTGGAGATGACTGAACCTTCTTTTTCTTTGCTTCCATGCACAATTTTCGCTTTATCTATTAAACTGTCTTCATCTCAACCCACAAGTTTTCTGGCTTTTAGTCTTTCGATTCTCTCCCTAACTCTGCTCGTGGGGGAGGGAGTGAGCGTCTGCATGGGCCTGGCATTTGGTTGCTGGCAGAGGTTAAACCATGACACACCCTAAACTAGAGCTACCACCTACGTTTCAAGGCATGGTGATATATCAGCAACAAAAACAAAAACAAAAACAACCAAAACAAAAAAAAAAAAAAAAAAAACAAAAACAACCAAAACAAAAACAAAAATAAAAAGAGGCACCAAAGGGGGAATGTACCCATATCCAGAAGGACTATTCATATGACCCCCTCCCCAGGATGGACAAAGTTGCCCTCTGTTCAGCTCCACCACTTGCACTGCAGGTGAGGGAAATGAAAGCTGGCACAGCCTGATGCACCAACCCCAGCCACAAGGAAAGACCCATGGATCCCACCAAAATGCCAGTTCCCTGGCATGTGTCCCAGCAGCTTGCAGGTCTCTCTATAAGGGGCACACTGCAGGAAGGTGCCTGAATTTGCTTTCATTGATGTTTTGCTTGTGTTTTTGGGAAGAGGCTCTCAGGTCAGATGGATTCACAAGTGTCAGCATCCCACACTCACCTCTCCAGGAGAATGTGACTTAAAAATGAAATTACCTTTCTTTTTCTCCAATCCTGGTTAACCTGAAGATGATGGCTAAATTTTGCTGTCTGAGAAGCACAGATTAATCCAAAAATATTTCCCGTGGCACTGGCTCTATCTCTGAGAAGACTGTGCTGGATTCTCTTTAAATATTGCTATGGCACTATTTTAATCAGTAATTATAGAAAAAGCAGAGTCATAAACTCCCTCTAAAGTGAGTCCCCCTCACTGGTACAGAAACAATAGCATATGCCTATGGTTGGGCAAATGTCTCAACTCTACTCTCTCTAAGGTGCTACTTCACAACATTAAACCTATAAAACTCAATCATACTCTAGCCTGGGAGAAAAATTCAGTGAAAACTCTAGAGGAGTCAATTTATTTGGAAGTTAACCAGACATATTTCAATCTCGATTGGACATCTAGAGACACAACATAAATTTTTATATAGGTTATTTGATTCTCACACCTCATAAATTAAATAGAATGATCTCTGATATATCTAAAGCCTGGTGGTAAAACTGTGGAAGGATGGATTTCTGGTACATTTGTTTCCAGTGCCCTGCAGTTAGGTCCTTCTGGGCATCAGTTAAGGTTAATGTGAAATGAGGGGCAGTGACAGGAGACAATTTTAAGTCCTGAGCAATTTGCAAAAGAAAGTCAGCTTACTGGGACCAGCCTACCAGACACTCTGCATAGGACAAAGCTAACAGTCAGTAGGGTATTGTTGCCAGGCTCTGCTCAAAATTGCTGCAAAACCATAGAAAGCTGGAGCATTGCTTGGCAAGTTGAAAGCAAACATTCCAGAAAAAAATTATGTTCACAACACAGCTGGATGACTAATTTATTAGGTTCATTTTTCCTGTCCGCAGTCACTCACAACTTTCCATGTATTTGCCATTTGAGTGAGCCAATAATGAAGTTTGATTTAAGCTGCAACCAGTATGAAAATCCAATTAAATTGTATCTTGCAAATGTCTCAATTGAATATAGAGTGGGGTAGACATCTAAATCCCATGGTGGGTTTTTGTGTCTTTGACTGAACAATGCAGAGATGAAGTAATGCAGCATGTGACAATTCAGAACCTGACCCACACTGACTAGCTGCATGATTCATCCAGCCAGGAAGAGAAATGCCTCTTATGGACCTGTGGTCCATAACTAGGCACAGCCTGCATGTGTAGCACGAACTGTGCAAATACATTATTTGTGTCTCCGAATGTACGGGCAAAGACCAGTAACACTCAAGGTAAAACAATTTTTTGTAACTCCCCGAGTAAAATTCATGTGTTCCCAGGAAACTAACACTATCAGATGAAAATTTGTTATGTGTTACACAACAGCAGTGACATCACAGTGGAAGTTATACTTCAATCACAACTGGCACATGTCTCATATGCAGTAACAAGACTCATAACTGGCAGCAGCAGCCATTCAAGTCATGCTGATCGCCATCAGCCAGAAAATATGCCTCTGAAGTATTTTCACCATTTTTTCCCAGTTTTTGGTACCCCCTTACTTTCTCCCACTTTTTCTCTATTTTCTTTTTTTTATCCCCTTTCCCTTTCCCCTGCTTGTTTCTTTCATCCAGTCCTAACTCTCTTGCTTCTGAATTTCCTTCCCATCAGCAAGTCCCATTTGTATCTTCAGCAGTTTCATTTCTTTCTCAACTAAAACTAGGCTTGGCTGGTCATATTACAGTAAGGTTTTTACCAGTGACAGTGTGTAACTGCATTTGTTGATTTAGAAAGTCTCTTCCAGACTTATATTTCTTTCTTTTTTCCTAGTTCATTTGACAAAAACTGGTCATTTTGACAGAGATTTGTGTGCAGAGATTTGTATCATTACTAGGCTTCAGAGTGAACATCCTAATGTAGTGCAGTGTAAAGGAGGAAAAAGTGGGGATTCATTTTTCCCAGAGGTGTCATTTTACATAAGGAAGAGAACTCGTTATCTGTTATGCTTATCTTGCTTTTAAAGGTTGGCTTTGTAGCCAGGTGGGTGAGCAGCATTTCATTACTAAAGTAAGCATGTTTCCAAGCTTCATGTGCCATATGGCCCACAAAGAAATAAAACTCCATCCTATGGGCAGCGTGTTCAAGACCTCTGCTCTAGGCAGCTGCATGCAGCTCTGAATTCTCAGTACGTTTTTCAAAAATTTTATGCATTCTAATTTGATTAAGGTCTTTCTCTTGGCAACCGGTCATTGTCAAACCGTTTTTTGGTCAGCAGGGGACTAATACAACCTGGGAGCTCCAGCCCCAGCAATGGAAAACATTATAGGTGCAATGGAGGACATATTTGCAAAGAATATCTTCTGCACCTGGACTCCATTTATTAAGTTTGCAGAAAGGACAGCTCCTGCCAAGAAGCCAGCCACTCTGACCTTGTTTGAACCTGCCTGCTGCTTGTGGAGCAGGATCTGTAGCGAGAGGGAGTGAAGGAGGGGCACAGGGCACTCTGTTGCTCCTCAGGGACTCACTCCAATATATGGGGAGTTTATGTTCACAAAGTGTTTTACTTTTAAAGCCTGTACTCTTTCATCTCATCACAGGATATAACGTTGCTATTGAGCTATATTGCTGTGTCTAGTCAGGGCGTGTGTTTGTATGCTGGCGTCAATCATTTCTTCTGGTGCCCTTCATCGGCAGCAGCTCAAGGAGTGGCAGGTGGTTCTTGCTCTTCAATCTAATGATGCTGCTTGGGTTTATTATATCATTTTTCCCCCTCCTCAAGCTTTATAACTTATCAAGATCTAAAGACTCTAATAAACAGAAAGTTAAAAGGGAAAAAAATATCCCAGCATATAAAGTTAATACGGCTTGGATTCAATACCCAGCTCATCTTCAGCAAGGCTCTACTTTTCCCACTATGACATGAAATTGAACTTATCCCATAATGCGGTTCTCATTTAGGATTTAAACGTGTTAGCATTTCCCTTAATGATCATGCTTGGCTCTCAGACACTGCAGAGATAAGTGTCCTGCTAACAGCTAAGCTGGATAGATACAGATACTGCTTTCCTTAATAAAAGCAAGATCCTTCAAAACAACAGATTACCTAACCAGAGTATTATCTATCCAAACAAATAAGATATTTACTTACTCCTCTTGCAAAAGGGAGAAAAAAACCCCACAAGAACAAACAAAAATCTCCTGCTCTGGATAATTGAGCTGTCTACTACTTAAAACTGCTCCTCCCAGCCTGAAAGCAGCACAGTACTAAAGAGCAAGCTCCATTTGATGCCTGCTGGACAACTTTATTGAAAACCAGGCATACCCCGAGTCATCGTGCTGACTGGGCACTGCAGTCAGGGCAGTCAGCATCCCAATGCAGTGCAGTTTGGCTGTCTGCAAAATCACTTCTGGGACTGTAGCCCACACTGGAGAAACTTGTCATAACCTAGGAGTCAGCTATAAGGCTACAGGGGAGCAGTCAGACCAGAGAGGGGAAGGGCAAATCAGGAGAGTCACCATCCCTCATGGCTGGCAGTGCCCTGCTGAGGGTGCCAGAGGGTGCCAGAGGGGATGGTGAGGGTGTTTGTATCAACATCTGTCCATTAGGAGGAACAGGGACAAGGAACAGTCCACTAATTTTACACACTGGCAGGTCACCATCCCAGCCTCTTTGTTACCACTAGTCCAGGCTCGATTTGAGCACTTAAATGGAAGTGAAATGCTGTGTCCTATAATTGGTCCAAAGAGGCTCCCATCTCCTAATTAAGTCTACTTTAGCCATAAGTAACACATAAAATTTGTACACACATTTTCCATTGCCTGGAAAAGAAAAGGAAAACCTGATACATCATTCAGACATATAAAGGTGAAAGACAATTAATTAGGTTTATTTATATTGGACTTGCGGTAGGATAATAACAATGTCATTAAAAGCATAAGTACTCAAGTACACATGCTGTTTATGATCTAGACCTGGAGATGTGCTGGGGAAAAAGCCTTGAGACCAGAGGAGAGGCTGGTGGACATGGAGAAACCGCTGCACTGGTGGGCTGCAGGAGAATTTGGTGAACTGGAAAGAACAAACGGGGCATCCCACAACAAGTTAACATAACTTTTGCCACATTTGTATTTTGCTGCAGTGGTTTAGTTATTACAACCAACCTACAAAAAGTCCATTGTTATCTCAACAAGCAAAACAATAGCAAGATACACCCTTGTGTTATGTTGAAGCCAAACACTGAGCATCAACTCAGGGCAAGCAGTATGTTTGTGGTGGGGTAGTTGCAATTCCACTCCCTACAGTTCCTGAAAAGAAAGAGGTAGAGACGAAAGATTACAGTGATAGCCCAGATCCCCACTGTACTGCTTCCAAGGCAAGATCCAGTCAGTCTGAACACATTTTTGTGCCCTGAAAACTATTAGATAAAATTTTTTAAAACCACTCCCACTCATGTTTACAAAATGCATCTCTTGTTCTGGAACATTATTTCAGCAACCAAAAGATAAAGAACTATGTTAATATACTGCATAGACCAGGCAGAAGAAATCACAAGTCAAAACATTCCAGCAGAACTAATTGCACGTGTTAACAGATCTGTTAATTTGAAAGCATTCATTAATAAAAGGGAGTAAATTTGATTTTACTGGACTTTCTAGATCACTTCAAAAGATTAAAATTTTGCTCTGCTGCAGCACAAATATTGCTTTTCCTCATTAGAACTGAGTTCCACTTAGTAGCATAAGTGAGAGAAGGGTATTGTTTTTTCAAGGAAAGTTATTAAATAAATTAAAAATTTATGGAAAAATTGTTTTCCTAAGCAAACCTGAAAGAAAAGAGGGGAAAATTTGGTAATATGAAATATTGTCAATCCTTGTTTTCTAAGAACAAACAAGCAAACAAGGCTCATTTCTTGCTGAAAACCTGCTATCTGATAAAAACAAAATAGCAGAAGGTCAATGTTCACTATGTTTTAATTTGGAATAATTAATTTAGTTCTTCCTGATACTCTGTGACTGCCAGCCTCTGGCCAAAGATGTCAAAGATCTACTAGGCCTATGCAGATGTTTTAAAACAGTAAAGGTTTCCACCCATATATACCACTTCTTCCTAGAGCTATAGAGAACACCCAAGCTTGTCTTTATTGTCTCTGTTTCTGGATGACTAATATCTTCTCACAAGTGGTCTGCTTTCACAAAAAGGAGAGAAAGAAAAAGAAGCTTTTTAAAATGCAACCCAATCCCAGCGTCTTTTTTCACTGCTGTCCCCACAGTCTGGCACAACACTGAGAGCTGTAGGATCAGTAATGGAAAAAAAACCCTCATAAATATTGGTTAGAACAAACATCTATTACAATATTAGAACTGTAACTGATTACTTTGTTTCCAAGAAGTAACAAATATTTCTGAATGCCCTGAACAGGGCAGAGACCACTGCATGTCAACCGCAGGCTGTCCAGTTATGGAGCAGGGACAGTGTCACTGGAGTTCAGAGACTATTGCTATGCCATAAATATATTCCATCACCTTATCATACCAGCTAATTATTTCATTAATAGTTTATTTAAGTCCACAAAAATGTTAACAAATCTAAACAAATTTCAAAGCCATTTGTAGATAAGCTGTAAGAAGAAAAAAGTCAAACAAAACCAGTCCTAGCACGTAATTCAGGCAGCTCTGCTCAGGGGTCAGATTTATGGAGAACGATGCTGTAGCACATGTAGGTATCCCAGGTCAGAGGCAGTCTATGCCTTTGAATATTCCAGGCCTGCTCAGATTTAAATATGTCCTAGCACAGGCACATCAGTCCACTCAGTGTCATTGGGTCAGTCACCATCTTACTCATCAATAACTTCCTACCTACTCCTCTATCAAGTCTTCATAAGAGAAGGAATGGGATCTTTATCTGACTTCATCATCATGACCAATTACAGCTTTCAGAATTGACTAAGGTTTATATACTACTATACAATTTTTGTTAATATTGGCTTTGCTCCAGTTATACTTATTAGACTGGCATTTGTTTAATTCTAGGTAATGGAAATAAAAACTTCGTGAAATTTATCTTACTTTAAGTTCATTTTCCCTTATTAATGGGAGTGGGGGGAAGTTGCTATGGCTTTGCACAGATTCTAAAGGCCTCAAAACTGTTGAGCATTGAAATTATCTGGAATTATTTACAGTGTGCTTTGCTTAAATTTGAAGGGAAGTTTATAATAATTTTTGTTTCACTTGGAGTATTCCTTGTATCACAGCAGATGCACAGGACCTGGACTATCTCAAACACAGATTTCCTTGAAAAACACTCAAAAATATAATAAAAAACTTTGGGGAAAAATAAAGAATAGAAACAGTGACAGAAAAGACAATATTTTCTGGCAAGTTCCCAGATCAATTATGTCCCTGCTTTAGCCCTAGGTTCAGAAGGTAAATTTAAAATTCTTTTCAAAAAACCTTAATGTCAATACTCAGAAGAAATCATCTGAGTCCATGTGCATTTTTATACTGTTTCAGTCTGGCAGCATAGAACCAATAAAAAAGATTTCCAGCCTGGAAGGTCAACCAGCTGTTAGTCAAAGTCTTTCTCAAAATATGTCTCTGTGTGGTTTTAGAAAGAAAAAACAGCACTGAAGAAAAAAGGCAGTAGACAAGACTTAGCGAAAAAAAAATAGCACACATAACTCTAGTAGACAGGTTAAGTTTGTGTATACTATGTTAGAAAATGAGCGTGTTATTGACTAATAATAGACTTCAGTGAGAGAACTGGGTAATGCGAGTATTAACAAATTATCTGTGCTGATAAAGCAGAGAGTGTGATACCTGATTTTGAAGGGCAATGTGATATCTCTAGACACTTGTTCTAAGTAGCTTTTGTGGCAGAGAATGCTGCTGAATTATATGAATCTGCCTTTCTAGTGTAAAACCAGTAAGTTCCAAGTAGCATGTACAGGTGATTAAGCACGCAGCTCATTAATACTGGTCCAAATGCTCTCCTCTGTGAAGACAAAGGAGAGCACCACTGTGGGTTCAGACCACTGACCATAGAGAGAAGCAATCAGGAGCCTAGCAGAACACCTTTGCTTCTGCTTGGAAGGAGGGAAGATTTACAAGCCCAGAAGCAGCAGGACTCTCCCTGGTGCCACGCCATGCAGACCAGGCACAGGCAGAGCATTTCCCTGAGGCTGGGATGGCTCAAGGAGCTCAGCGTGCTTAGGCGCACCACACTGCAGGCATGCCACAGAAAATGCAGCTGTAGATTAAAAAAAAAAACAAACCCCCAAACCACAACTGAATTTAGGAATTTAGGTGTTTACAGGCACATCAGACAAAAATAAGTTGCTTAAACATATGTGTCTGGCTACAGGAGCTGTCCTAGTGTATTTGAGACACTTGTACAGGGCTTTCAGAGATCATATAGGACCTACAGAGCTCCTGCACATTTCTCAAGCAGAATATACCACAAAACCTAAAATTACCTTTGACGCCCTCCGCAGAAACAGGATCTCATCAGCTCTGCCTTGGCTCCCATCACTGCTGACGGCAAGCCAGTCAGGGCGGCCAAGGGGACCTGAGACATCTGCATGTAAGCCCTTGCACAAGGTGCCTCAAGCGGCAGGTCGGTCTCCTACACCCCGTGCCCCTGAGTGACACCCAGCCTCTCACGCTCCACCAGCACGTGCCTCGCTGCCCCTGCAGCAGCCCTGGCATGCACGGCCTGGTGTGCAAGTGGCACGCCTGCAGCAGGCCTTGCTAGCCAGTGTCCATGCCTGGAGAAAGGCAACCACTTTCCAGGGCTAAAATACACTATAACTAATTAAGTGAGTTTGAGATGTATTTCAAAACCTATTAAGCAGAAAGCTATGGTACTAAAAAATGTAAGGGGCTGACTTAATTCCCCTAAGGCAACACTTTCAGCTTTGAAAGAATATAACTTTTTAGTCAATAGGTTCTGAAGTACATCTCAAAGTTGCTTAATTAGTCAGTTTTAGCTGAATTTAGCTTAAAAAGGGGGCTATGGGGGCAGTCATTGAAAAACTGTGATAGGCATGACTATACAAAAGTGATGCTATAATGTTGATATGGGAGGACCTCTGGCTAGTTTGTGTGTTAATTCTCTGAGCTTGCTTATAAAGAGATATTTTCAGACACCTAAGAAGAGCTCAGGTTATATTTGCACCTGAGTACTTAAATAAAAGCCTTATATTGTGTCTTCTGAAAATCTAAATTCCAAAAACCTGTCAAATGCTACGTGCCAGATTCTCATGCGGTGTAATCTAAAGCAGCTCTTTAGCTTGCCAATAGCTTTCCCAATTTACATCACCAAAAAGACCTGGCCATATGCCAAGATGTTTAGAAAAGCAGTTCCTTTTCTTACTCACTTTCATTTTCATATACCTCTGCACTTCACACTTCCTTTGCTCAGCTAGAAACAGAAGCAACAAAGTGCTCAGAATTAAAATGTGCACTTGCCCTATTTTCCTTAGCAAAGCAGCAGAAATTTTGTGAGCTAACCAGTCCTCTGAGACTTCCAGCCCAGTTTGGCAAATTCTTGAGGTTTGGATAATAAAATTATGAGAAAATTCCCACAGGTATAATTTTCACCTTTTTAATATCTTTTATATGATGTATTACTTTCATGTGATGTTTCCCACAGTTCTGCTCTGATAAAACATAGAAAATTCATTGAGTAGCAGTCTCCTTACAAAAGCCAGCACTGGCAGTGTACATCTGCTGAGGATGAATCTGAGATCATGTTTCATCTAGTAAAGCACAGTACAGAAACACAAGGTGTCATTTTTGGACTGTGTGACCTAAGACTTTGAAAGTTTACACCTTGTCTGCTGGAAACTGCTCTGCTGTGGTCTGTCTTGCAAACAAGGCTTGAAAATCTCCAGACCCCATTCACCAAGTATTTACATCAGCATGCATTAGGAATGTCTCGGTTGCATTCCCCGACTCTAACACATGTGGGCTCAGCCGAAGACCACATCTGAAAAGCCTGATCTTTCCAAAAGAGCAAAAATTTGATGACTGATACAAATTCTTCTACCTCTGTCAGAGGTGTGTGATAGACTCCCAGAAAGAAAAAGACACAAACTTATTTCTTGAAACACCCACACAACCTTGCAGCCCACACTATGCAAGTTGCCCCGTCCTGGGAGCAGACTGCTGGGTTGACATTGGTGTAAGTGCTACACAAGAACACTGGCAACGTACACAAGAAAGGGGAACACCCCAGCTTGTGTTGTTGAAAACTAGACAGAATGTGAGCAAAGATGCAGCTGGCTACCTGAAAAGTGAAAAATCTGTCCCTAGTCCTTTAGTGTAGTTCAGACAGTTTTCTAGCCAAGCCACCTTCTGGAAGAAATAAAAGAAAAAAGAGAGTGGCACAAAGCTTACTATTACCATCTATGGAGAGCTTGGAGATCCCAATCTTCCTCTTATCTTCTCCTCTTCCTTCACAAGCAAACCTGACTGCATCTCCCTCCATGTTCATCAGAGAAGGAACAGAGCTGTCAAGATAAGACAACATAGATCACTTTGGATGTCTTGCAATGGGGTTGCCCAGGTGTGAGGCACAAGAGGAGCAGCAACAGTCTCGGAGAGTTGTCATGGTTTAATCCCAGTCAGCTACCAAGTCCCAGGCAGCCGCTCGCTCACTCCCCTACCAGCGGGACTGGGAAGAGAATAGGAAGGGTAAAAGCTGGAAAAGTCATAGGTTGATATTAAGACAGCTTAATGGGGAAAGCAAAAGCCATGCACACAAACTAAAGCAAAACAAGGAATTCACTGCTTCCCATAGGCAGGAAGGTGTTGAGCCATCCCCAGAAGAGCAGGGCCCCATCACACGTCACAATGATTTGGGAAGATAAACACCATCACTCCAAATGTTCCCCCTTGTGGCTGTGTGGTGCTTGGTTTGATGGCTGGGGCTAAACCACGACTGAGTTACTTAAGGAGAGGACAAGTTTCAGAGCAATGGGAGAGTGAAGCACATTGGTGCATTTGTACCGAAGAAAACCACTGGACTGATAAACGCGCTAAAAGCAAAGGAACTTCAATCCAGATTCTGGATTTCCTGCGTCTGCCCCTAAATAGCATGTCCAAATATGTGTAATGGCATATTACAATTCAACTGCCCAATCCATATTCTTCATTTTTTCACAAGTAATTTCACTTCTTTCTTCATTCTCAAGGTGTCCTTAAACAGTTAAGCAAAATGACATTTTGCAACCTCCTGTGTATAAGTAATTTTTTGTATTAAATTATACCATCATCAATTATTAGATGAAGATTGTCATTAAATATTACAATGAAGAATATTATCAATATTGCATTTGTCACAGCGAAAAAACAACATATATGGACGGATGTAATCTGTTCTTTGGTTTATTAACTCAGAGTTCCCTAGAATGTGTCACTGATGACACAATATTCCTAAATGCTGGATTTTGTATGCAATACATCTGAAAGATGTGCAAAAACAGATGTAGCCAGACAGCTCCCGTTGGTTACATACATAAGGAAGCCTCACAGAGCAAGTTACTTTAGCTAAGGCTGGCAATAATTTATTCTGAATAAATTGCCTCTCTATCTGTTTCAGGCAGCAGTGACATAGGAAGAATGTGAACTTTTTTGTTATATCAACTCATTTTGAGCCAAATTATGCTTCTTTTTGAGTATTTGCCATTGCAAACATAGAAGACATGTGGATCTAGATATTAGCACCTTCTAAAAGTTGGCTCAATAAAAGCTGTTTAGCACTTAAACATGGAAGCTGTTGTCAGCTTCACAGATGAGTAACTCATTCCAAATTTTGGAAATGGAAATTCTGATCTGATGTATATTTCAGGCTTATTAAGCAACTATATTTTCTAGGCCACAATTCAGTTAAAATTAACTCCAGCTCCCACACTGTGACAATCCACACATGATTATGGAAGTCATAAAAAATGAACTTGATGTGGGTTCTTCTACTGTAAGTGGAGGAAAATGTACCCAGGAGCCCAGACTCCTCATTCCAGAGAACCACAGGACAAAGTGAATACCTAATCACACTGCCTTAGCTTTGAAATATTATTAAAAAGAAGAATGTGTTAGACTTTATCTTAAGAAACATCTTTTCCTTTTTCCTGTAATTCTGTCAAACACTGGAACATAGACCAATAAAAAGACACCATTGTAAGTTTATTGATTCTACATTTTCCTCTGTCCTCTAGACTTTAAAAGGGAAATTGTAAGAAGGAAGAAAATAAACACTCTAGTGGACAAAGCTTGAACCAGATTTGAGATGTTTATTTCTGGGATATTAAACTTAAGCATCTTTTCAATATATCTTCTTTTCAAATCTTTTGTTGCCTCCTGAAAATAAGGTCTGCTGAAGATCTCCTGGTTGTTTTGAAAATGTGAGAATTACTTGTGCTGTTCCTCCCTCCATGTTTTCTATTGGTCCAAAACTCACTTTTCTTTGTACTTTCATGTGGTCTCATCACTACTGACATAGGGTCTTTTTCCTAGTCACCCCAACTGGAACAACTTTGGTTAGTTTTTCTGCTTTCAAGCCTACCTCTCTGAAATTCCACCTGCAGAAATGCCTCTCCTTTTAATTTTTCTTAGCTCTATCCCTACTTCTTATTTTTAACTTAAGCCTAATACAATTCTAATGAAATCAATGGTAAGTCTTCCATTTGACTTGAGCTTGCATCAAAAAGTTTAGAGATTACTCAAGTGTTCTAGCACATGGGCTTAATAAAAGTCAGTAACTTCACAGCTGAGGTGTCAACCAAGAGATTTCTTGTCCTCAGCAAGTCACAGACTCAGGGTACCAGTCTCTAGAAAAGATGCTTGTTTATCACAGTTACAAAAAGATGAGGTGATTATATTTATTTTAGAATACACCTGAGCAGCTGTCTGAAAACCTAAGGTGCTTTAGTGACTAAAAACGTTTTTCATGCTATCAATAATTTATTGACAGTTGGTTGCCAGTCCCACACTTGTTCTGCTAATTCACTCCAGATCCTTGCATATATTGGTGGAACAGGGCCAAGACAGAAAACAAAAAAAGAACAAAACAAACCCCATCCCTCCTGAACCCTCTGCCCTTTCCGTTCCAAATATGATCATTCTCCTCTCTTTGCTGGGAACTGATGTTCACAGTGTGACTAAGAAAATGATTCAGTTCTGAAAGCTACTATGTGATTTAGAAAAACAAAGGGCTGACCTCCCCAGAAGCAGCAGCACCAGCACTAGCCGCTCTTGAAATATCTAAAAGGCAAGTGCATTAGTATGTTCAGCCACCATGCTGGCTAATGACTAGACATTTTTGAACATATGGGATCATTCTTCCAGCGTATCATCAGTGAACTTTCCAGAAAAGCTAATTAAGGGGTCCTTTAAAGCTTACCACAAAGTTGAGTTTTATCAGAGCTCCTCACTTGAAGCATTTGAAGAATTAGCAGTTTTCATCTCACCTGCTCTCACCACCTTTCCATTTCCAGTGACCACTAAAGATGAGTAAAGCTAATTAAACTGATCTTTAATTTTTTAATCATAACTTCCATTTAATTTTATTTCCTATGCAGAAGGATTTCATTTCCCACTGACACAAAGAGAATTTGGAACACGCTGTGGCCAATGTCTACTGATGGTTTGTCTTCTGAGCTACCTTCCCTCACATACATCTCTCCCATAACTGCTTATGTTCTTTAATGGTTATTGCAAATGACATTAAATGGTAATTTATAGATTGCAGGAAAGAAAGGTCATTTTCATGGTCAATAGCTCCTAACAAGAGGTAAATTCTATGGGTAACTCTTCCTGCTGATCAGAATAGTTTGCTAGGAAATATGTAGATGACCAAATCCTCCTGGAAGTCTGAATGTAAAAACAAGACTTTTCACTTCCTTGCAAGGCAATTTTCCTTTCGGGGATGTATCCTCTCAAGTTAAAAACAACAACCTGCAAACCTGAGGCAGATGAAAAGACTATTCTCTACTTTGTGAATCCAAATCTGGGGAATCTTTGAGGAGAGAAACCTCTCAAGATTTCAAACTGAACGCAGCATTGCCAGTGTTGTGACATTTAAGTCCATAGAAAACGCTAATAATGGAAGTGTGAGCTGTTTAAATAAGTAAACCCATCAGTGCCAACTTGTATCTTCATTGTTAGGTAAACCACTGCTGGTAACTTCAGCAGAAGCACACATGGGGTTATTGAGCTTGTTGGACGCACTGGAAGACACTGCGATGGGCTACGCAATGGATGGCAAATGTGCCTTCATCAGGATGGTCTCAGGTGAAAGGGCTGTCATCATGACTGATAGGAAAAGACATTTTCCCATCTTTCATTAAATTATTAACATTCTCCTTTGAAAGATTCAAACAAAAGAGATATTATAGAATCATAGAGTATGCTGAGTTGGGGACTCATCAGGACCATTGAGTCCAAGTCCTGACCCGGAGCAGGACACCCCAACAATCGCACCATGTGTCAAGAGCATTGTCCAAAAATTTCTTGAACTTTGTCAGGCTTCATGTTGTGACCACTTCCCTGGGGAGCCTGTTCCTGAAGGATCTGTTTCTTATATCCAACCTAGACCTTCCCTGACTCAGCTTTAGGTCATTCCCTCAGGTCCTGTCACTGGTCACCAGAGTGAAGATATCAGTACCTGCCCCTCCACTGCCCCTCACAAGGAAGCTGTAGACTGCAACGAGGTCTCCCCTCGGTCTCGTCTTCTCCAGGCTGAAGAGACCAAGTGACCTCAGCTGCTCCTCATACGGCTTCCCCTCCAGAACCTTCACCATCCTCATGGCTCTCCTTTGGACACTCTCTAACAGCATAATATCTTCCTTATGTTGTGGCACCCAAAACTCAAGGTGAGGCCGCCCCAGTGCAGAGCAGAGCAGGACACTCCCCTCCCTTGCCCGGCTGGCCATGCTGTGCCTGATGCACCCCAGGACAGGGCTGGCCCTCCTGGCTGCCAGGGCACTGCTGACTCACGTTCAACTTGCCAGGTCCCTTTCGGCAGCTCTGCTCTCCAGCCTCTTGTTCCCCAGTCTGTGCACACAATCTGGGGTTGCCCCATCGCAGGTGCAGAATTTGGCACTTGCTCTTGTTAAGCTTCATACGGTGAGTGATTGCCCTTCTGTCTAACTTGTTGAGGTCTTGATTTTGACCAGGCTGCTCACATTACAAAAATGCCCCTGATGCTGATGGTCACGGCAAGGTGCAATCAGCCCCATGCCCTGTGATACAAGCCATGCTGCGGTACTGCACGTGGAGGGAGAGTGGCATGAGCAGAGCAACACGCAGCTCCGAGGATGCTGCCACGTAACCGCGAACCACGACTGGCGTCACCGCTGGAACTGTGCTAATGAGGGAGTAACGCTTCACCAAGGGCCTTCTCCAGCAACAGGAAATGAGGTAACAACAGGAACGCTGTCTCTCAGAACACCAACAACTATAGGTAATGCTTGCACTCATTCTCCAGCTATTAGCAGAGAAATTGTTTAAATATCTTGCAGCTGGGTTTTTCTCATCACATTTTTAAGTGGTAATAACTTTTAATAGATATCTTGGAATATAAATAACCATTAAAATATGTAAATCTAAAGGCTTGAAAAAAAATCAGACAGTAATTTATCTAACAAAATATCTCTAGATTTTACTTTTTTTTATTAAGTAATAGTTTCAGAAAACCTGATCCTCCAAACAAATATATACTTAGAGTCAGAAAAAAAATCTCTTGTTTCTGTCGTAATGCAATTTATATGGGTAGACCCATGCACACACTGAAGAATTTATGGGACTGGGAACTTAGTCCCAGTTAAAAAGAAGTTAAAAAGAATCTGAGACAAATGCACACGTGCACCAGAAGAGTTCATATGTATTGCACCCTGTGGAATAAACATCTCTGTGTTGAGTTGTGTTCCAGAAAGCTGTGCTGGGCAGATGGCAAGTGGACTGAAACATAATTCCCCCTGCCATCAACCCCACACACTGCCCAGTTAAACAATAATGTCAGTGTCCTGCCTACTTCCACGTCAGATGAATGTGATCACCCTGTAGAAATGTCAGCAACTTTGCTCCTCAAAAGATCCAACTGCAGATCAGTAGATGTTTTGACAGGAAGCCAAAATAGGTTTATTTCCAGTTAGAAAGTAAACACTAGGGGAAAAAAATCCTGCCCGTGTTGCTGCTCTGCTTTGCCTGGCTTATTTCTCTCCTATTCTCAATCCTGTCTGCTTTGCCTTGGTGTCTCTCTTCCTCCCGGGGCAGGAAGAGTCCAGGAGGTCTTCTCCTTTGGAGCAGGTAAGCTCACTCTGATGTGTGTGCTCACCCAATCCCCTTCACCTTGCCACAATATCAGTCGCTTCTGCATGTATGTCACTAAAAATGTATAGAAGGTCAAAACGTCTTGCAGCATATAAAAGTATTACCTATTCACGACAGGCCATCTAGCAAATAACTGAGCCAAAGCAACTCCATGCAATATCAACATAGATTATATGACCAAAAAAAGCAAAAATAAAAGATTTGTCAAATCTGTACCTGAATATACATAAACAGTATAAACTCACAGACTCAGGAGCCAGAAGAGACGTCATCAAGGCAAATTATTTTCCTTGTGGATTGTCACACATTTTTCTGACCTGTCAAATATCAAATACCTGTTTTCTGACAAGTAGCGAGCACGCATCCCGATAGGAAGTGATGTTAAAATCTCTATTACTTTGCAATGATCTGTGTATAATACGACTTTGCCTCCCAGACCGGAAGATATTGTCCCATGTGAAAATGGAACATGGTGATTCATAACTACCCAGCCCAATTTTGACAGGGGTATTGTATGGGTAGCTCAGAATTTTCATGGTTTTCAGAGCAGACTTCATATAAGCTAGTAAAACACAAAGTATCTTCAACTTCCCTTCTCAATAATAAGGTTCTAAAATGCAAATAAGCATAAATATGGATATAAATAAATGAATACTTGCAAATAACCTGATAGCTCAGCTCACAGGACAGGCTGGTCCCAGTGTGCCATGCTAGTCTCTGCCTTCATGGAGCTAGCCCTACGTAGCATCCATTCAAAGCTTGCCACGCTTGTCTGAGCATTCAGTAGCCAATTAAATATTCATTTGCAAATTAAATGATGGCTTAAAATATTGGAGCTAATCTAATTCACACCACCTGAGTACTGTGCTCAAAAAATGCCTGGAAAACAAGGGAGGAATAAAAATAACAGGAAACCCAGGTCAGAGACTATGAATGTGGGTGGTGGCAGCAGGGGGAAGGAATATGGTGTCTGCAAAACTTGGATATCTTTCCTTTGTTGCTTTTTACCTGAGACCTCAAAATTAGGACACCTATACTCCAGTGCTTATGTGAACGGTGCTATAGGCATGCTGTGGGCTCAACTGAGTTAACCAGGCATAGGCATTTGGTGCCATTTGGGACAACTTGCAGTATGAGGACTCCAGCTGGGAGTCCAGAAGGGCAGAGTTCTCCTATAGGTGATCCTGTGGCTACTCTCTGTGGAGGGCTCAAGCACCAAGAGCATCTCAGGCCACTTTGGACTCCAGACTGTAAGGAGAGTAGTTACCTCTCAGCCTGAATCTTCTGTACACCTGCCTGCCTGTGTGCCTTAAAACCAGGAGCACTATCCTGCTGCCTACACTGCCTTTGGTGAGAGGAATATGAAAACATTCACAGTAGGACTAATGAAGAATGAAAGCACTATAGCTTTAAGTTGTATGTGTCTGGCAAAAATATCATCGAGTTACGAGAACTAGTAAGCTGAGTGTCCTCTCTCCCACTCAGGATTGCATTTGAGAAAGAAGTAGAGAAGGTAGAAGAAAGTTCGAGGTCTTCTACCTTTTGGGAGATAGGGGTTTGTAACCAGGATACCATTTCTTAAAATATATCTATTTAACTGAGAGAATATGAATAGATGAACTTGAAGATAAAAAAAAACCTAGTTCAACTCATGTCCTACTTATTTTAAGGATATTAAGGACACTGTCCTTTGTCTCTAGCAACCAGATATAATCAATAATTTCTTTTGCTTGAGATTTTTACATTGTTTCAGGACAGAAAAGAGATACAGACCTTCACTAGGATTTCACGCTGCTCAAAGCCTTGGATATCTGAGACATCCACACAGACCTGGCAGATATGACACACAGACTAGGAAAGACTGGGAAATAAAGACGACATTGGTGGTTAAATCCTGGTTGTACTGATTTCAGTGGTAATTCTCACTGATTGCTGGTTAGAATTTCACCAAAAGAGCTTTAAAGGAATACAATTAGCATGGTTATGAAGCTCTCTCATTTACTTGACTAGTAGTAATTTCTGTCATTCTTTTTCCCTTTAAGAGTAAAATTAAAGACCCTTTGCCTAATTTTTCCTGAGTTTCCTAATTTTTCCTAATTTTCAGCAAGGATTCCGAGCACTTATGGACAGAAATCACACTCAAAGGATCAAATGCTCCCATCACTACACACTGATCCCCTGGAAACTCGGCAGGGGAGAGAAGGTTACATGAGACCAAGGGTCTTGCATGCCCAGCACCTCCCAGGAACTGCCAAATTACTCTGTGTACGTATGCATATAAACTCACACAGTGGTTTAAATAACACACAGTCCAGCAAGCATTTTGAGCAGGATGTTTTGTTAAGCAGGGATTCCAATATGCTTTAAGTCTGCAACATAAGAAAGAATGGAAAATCAGTAAGGAAAACTTCCTATCAAATACTTTTCTCTAAGAACCTTTCTGGATAAATAAAACTCCATTTCTGGATGTGGAAGTGAGATAGGCATGAAACTACATGTTAGAAGCAGATACAGCATGAAGACCCTCATCAGTTGGCAGGAACTCCTACAAACTACTCCATGGGTCACCTGGTGGGGCTTTTGTTCAGTTTTCATTAGGATTTCTAAGGAATTCATTCAAAGGGAAAAATGAGGAACAATGATGCTCAGAATTAAGTACACAAATAATACAAATGTAGTTTCAAAAGCACAGATGAAGCAATGAATGCAAGCATGTAGAAGGGGTTGTGCAGCTAAGATAGACCACAGTACACCAATTGAGTTGTTCCTCACTTCCATGAGGATTTAAGGGAGAAATTAAGCTCATAAATACATCCAAAACAACACAATCTCTCTCATTCTTCTGCTGATCTCCTTTTAGTCTATACTCAGTTTCCTGAGGCCCTTTCTTTCCAGTTTTGTTCAATAGAGAATGACCTAAGCAGCCAACAATAAAATCAGATGAAGAGGAAACTTATTGTTAATGATGTGGAGGCCAAATTATTATTCAACTTTTAAATATGAACAATACTTGGCTCCAAATCTCATTTAATCTTCATGGATATCAATTATATTTTGTCATTTCTAGACCTGTGAAAATTTCATTTCTCCAAATGAGCTCAGTAACTAACCCCCAGCCACTTTAAAAAATATGTTCTAGTCCCAGATTTTTTCAATATGGATTATGAAAACATTAGTTCAATGGAATTTATATGGCCTGTTTGACATTCTTTTCTCTTTAGTTGGATTTGAGATTATATTCAAAGCTGGGGCTCTTTCCAAATGCTAAAATATTTGCTCTCTGAATAAATGACCATACGTGTGAAAAGATCAGACATGGGTGCATCTTTTACGTTCATTTACAGCTCTATCAGTCTCGTGTTATACTATTATTACCTTTTTCACAGAGTGAATTTCATTGCTGTGGATAACACTGCAATGTTTCAATGCAAAGTGACCCCTAGGAAAACAATGCAAACATTTCTAAATTTTGAACATTCACCACCAAACACTTGGGAATGAGAACAGTGGAGAACAGTGAGCAGACCAAAGTCTTCAAGAGGGAGCTTACCTCTTGGAGGAGGTGCTCCATAGGAAACTCTTTATCAGCCAGGCTCCATTTTCAAGGTGTATGAAGGAAAAGGCTGCTTTAGGTGCCTGTATTCCTGCATAAGGGCTGGCACAAAGCCTCCACAATTGTGGTAGACAAGAAACTTGCAGTGTAAGGATTACACTCTACCCTGGTGCAGCCTCTGGCCCCAACAGAAGAAACAAAAAAGACCTACAGCCCTAACAAACCCGGAGCAGATCTTAGTTCCCACCACTCCATCCTGCCTTGCTCTGAGCAGTAAAAGAAACAACCATCAAACACCATGCAATAGCACCAGTCTTTGCAGTTTCAGTCCCTGATGGTTCCTGGCCCTGGGTTTGCCTCCTGAAGTTTGACTGGGATCTATTTTCCAGTGCAACTGCAGAGCTGAATTCCCGGCCTCAAGTCGTGACACACACAGACTGTTTGTAGGACTTTGCAGTGGCCTCAGCTGGTGCAGAGATGCGATGACTAGTTTTTTCCATCCATGGTCTGGATGAGCAGCTCTGAGTGAATAGCCTGTGCAGCAGCTGTGCAGCCTGGGCCATCTCATGGGATGGGTTTTAATTTCCCCAGTTCCTCTTCATTCCACCCTCTCGGGTTTTATGCGGGTGGAGTTTTAGCTCAGCCTAAATGTCTAAATCTGTTGCCTGAGAAATAGGTGCAATCTGAGCCCCTTCCTGTATTACGTGTTCAAATTGCTAACCACAAACACAATAGGTTTCATGGTGTCAAGGGCCACCTGTTGAAAGTGTTCAAAGGCACCCCCACCCATTTGCATTCCCCACCGCCTGTTTTCCTGTCTGTGACTCAAGCGTCTCTCTCCGAGCCACTCGCCCAGTGTGTCAGGCTGCAATCATTGCAGCGCTGAACCGATTCAACATCTTGAAAAGCTAATTAACTTCATAAAAAATTCATATAGGCATGCAAATACTGTGGCCCAGATAAATAATTAACTGAACTCTTGCACACCAGAACCAGCATGCTCCAAGGCTGCCCTCTCTTGCCAGGCCTGCTCAACAATTATTCAAGACATGCATTTGATGATTTTCTTCAAGGTGTAAACCTACGCAGCAGCTTAATAAACAACATACATTGCACAGTCAACATTGATTTACACATCTTCTGAAGAGATAATGCATGAAATGATCAGAAAAGTCAATAATGCAAGCAAAATGTATGGGCTTGAGATAAGCAACAGAAAACAAAATCAATGCCTTCCAGCTATTATCATCATGAAGTAGAGTTCATAATAGATAACATTAAGTTTGAACAAGTTGCATCATTCTAATACCTGCAATCAGCTGTCACTTCTGACAATAATTGCCAGAATAGTATTCATATATGTATATGCTGGTTCTACCTCTGGTGCTAAACGCATTTAGCTGAACGATCAGAGCAAACAATATGACGAGCCAGATATTTTATTATTCTGACATTAAAAACAAAGGAGACTGCAGAGCCCATTAATCATGACCTGTATTGCCATGTACATACAAATATTCCACTAAAGAAAGCCAAAAAGCTTGCTACAGGCCTTCTGGAATAAGTACTGGAGGAAGATGAGATGGTGGATGGGATCACTAGCTCTGAGGGATAAAATTCAGCAGAAGGCGGCAGGTGACATTATCATGGCACCTGAGCAGCAGTGACTCAATCACACAGCACAGGCAACAATATACCTCAGCTTTTCATCCAGAGCTTTACATGAGACTTATCATATGGGTTTATATCAAGGATTTCTGATAGCCTCAGGACGCAATCAATATGAAAGCAACAAAAGAGAAAGCTCTGACCACTGAGGGCTTGTCAACACAGGAAGATATTGTGAAACATGGGAAGGTGTGAATGCAGAGTAGAACGGCTCTGGCCGTTTTGGAAGCTGATAGTCCAACATGCAATAAAGTAAACATGCAAGGCTGGCTGAGGGTGGAAGACATTTCTACATGGAGAACTGGAGTTTAACATCTATATCACAATAGCCCTCAAATCTCCCTTTGAAGACATTCCTCACAGTATTACAGTAGCAGTGCGTGTAACCTATGCCACTAAGTAAAACCAGGAGGAGTTGCCGTCAGCACGCAACAGAGGGTGCCAAACATGGCTTGAGCTATTTGTGGAAGCAATTGCTCTGTCTGCTGCACAGAGGGCTGGTAATGACAAACAGAGTCACTTCCCTCCAGCCAGGAGCATGAATTTGGCTTCAAGTATTCACAATCCAGCTTCTACCAATTGATAATTGTTCAATGGCAATAAAAAATATATTGGCAGTCTCAATCCAGCTCCTAACAGGGCCGTAAAATGCTCACAAAACCACAACAAACAGTGATTGTGCCCTTTTGTGAGCAGCAGAGACACAGAGCGGGAGATGGGTTCCTCCTCCTTTCTACAAGGCAGGAGCAAAGGTAGAGCCTCACCAGGAGGTGGTGGTGTGGAGAGTCTATATCAATGTAACCTTAACTATATTTCTTTCCCTAACATTGGAGGGGGGAAAAGGAGAATAAGGATGATGAGGTGATGATAAGGGAGCTTTGGGGAAACTGCCCTGAGTTGCAGTGCCACCGCTGAATGACTATCCCAACAAATTAATTTTATAGTGCTTTTGATTTGACCCACAGATGAGAAGATGGTTTCAGCTGAGTTCTGTTTTCAGGGACCCATTCATCTCCTGAAACTAAAAGCCAAGCTCATAAAGCACAAACCCACACAACCCAAAACCAATCAGCAGCTTCCCTGAATCCCTGCAAAGCCAAACCATTCAGTGCCACGCTGCACTGCCAATAATAGTAACAAGTAACACTACACTCGGGCTGTAATTTTTCATATCCAGTGTGCTGTTGTCATATGATTTACTGTGCTAGCACTGAGAGCCATTGCCCAAGCCCTGTCTCTGCACTCCTCTTGATTTACTTAAATCTTTTTACTTTTATCAGCCACAGGGAATGGGGACACTTACATGTAACAACTGACAATTTGAACAGAAAATACAAAGAAAAGCTGTGTAAAGCAAGTGGCTGAGATTATAGCTGTTGACTTCTAATATTATTTGACAGATGAGACTGCTGCAATTATCCTCTGCTCATGGGTTCCATTACTGGAACAAGAAGCGCACAAAATAAGGGCAATTTCCCAAACAATATATAGGTCCACTTAACTTTGTCAAGAGCCATTTCTGCAAGTGAAGTCCTCCCTGGTTAAAGATACAAAGATAATGTATTGGCAACTTCACATGAGCATTTAGTGCATTCCACATTAACTGCATTTTCAGTTGTTCTTTTCCTGCTCTGTTTGAACCAAATAGGATACTATTTCTAAAGATATTTGTTTTAAGAATAACCTTGTGCTTACTGCTGTTCCATCTCTGAGGAACACTTTTAAAAAAATATTTTTATAGAAGGCACTTCAGAAAGTTTGCAGTTCACAATATCACTCTGTATTTTTTCAGAGTGCTGCATCCCCCCCTCATCATCCTGTTTCTGTGCACCCTCCATCTCCCTGTACCAGGAGGGAAGGCACCTTTCTGTGCACCCTCCATCTCCCCGTACCAGGAGGGAAGGCACCAACTCCACACAGAGCTTCCTTCTCTCTCCTTCTCCCTCACTCTTTCTTTGAATGCTATGCTCCAGAGAGTCCCAAGTCCCACACACCACCCTGCAGACCCCCTCATCTCCCTGACCTGTCCCAGCCCACTTCCACCTTGCCTCTCTCCTCCACTGGGACCCGGCCGCAGCCGGCACCGCTAGTGAAGAGGATGTTGGCAGCGGGAAGCAAACAACATGCCCAAGTGGTTCCTCAACAGCAAAAAGCTGTCATTCTGGGGAAGGGGAATCTCTCATACAGACCACTCTGCATGTCCAAAAGCAAGGAAACTACCCAACACAGACATGTCAGTGCGCAAGCAGATCTCAGGGGAAGGGTGCAGGTTCAAGGTTTCCCTAAAGTAAATACACAGCAAAGGCAATCGTCCTCTGAAGTCTTCCTGTGCCAAGTCCAACCATTTTATCTACTCAGTGCAGTGTGAAAAAAGAAACCTTAGTCCTGCTTTCAGCTCAAACCTCAATACAACCGTAGCAACAGAGTCACTACTGACGTATCCATAATATATTTTTAAGGTTGCCCCATCGTTTTGACTTGTGGAGCTATTTATAGATCAAAAGGAGTTTCTTTCTCTAGGAGGAAAAGAAAAGCAATGAATTTTCTGAAAGCAAAGGTGGAAAAAAGGAGAATGAAAATAGAGGGAATAACCTGTGGCCTAGGCAGTAGTTATTAGTTCTTCCCTTCCATGCAATCTGTGCTAAACCATAGTGGAGTGAGTATTTTGCAGCAGCCTTCCCCAGCCTCTCACACGTACTTCAATATCTTCTTCTAGATGTGCCTAGGACCTGGTGCTGCAGACCCCAGTGGGAGAAACCTGACTGGGAACCACTGCAAAAACACTTCAAGTTCCTGGTTCCCTTCCTTGAAGGTTGGAGATGTTCATCAGTTTGGAGAATATTTTTTTTTTGTCTTATCCAATGTCATTCAGAAAGCTCTCATCCAGGAAACAGGCCTTGCTTTTCCTGAAGTATTACTAAACACTTGGTTTCTGTGCTACCTTGAGGCAGTGGGTTTCATGGCTCAGTCAAAAGCAGAGTCATAGATGATGTGAGGAAAAGTAGATCTTGACCACAGACAGTAGGACACAGTTTCTCTCCATGTCCAACAGCATGATCAGTCAAGGAGGAGATCTGGTAAGGGGGAAAATGCCATCACATTCCAAGCCTACTCTGGAGGAAGGCTCTGACCACCTGCCTTCACCTAAACATAACCCCTGGCCTAAATTAAGATACTCTGAAAGCATGCTTCAGGTTGTACATGTGAAATGCCTTCAGATGTCTGGGAATATGGATAGAGTAACTTTTTACACATTCTATGAGGTGAATAAGATTTATGCCAATATTACAGGAGTCAGTGGGAAAGAGAAGACAAGCTGAGAGCATTCAAATGTCAAACTCACACACTCCAATATCCTCCAGATTACACCATTTTCCTGTTGCTAGAATCACTAACTCATGGCATCCAGAGGAACAAAATATGTGTTATTTATGAGATTTTTTCATCTTTTACTTTCCTCCATTCACCACACCACTAGGTTTTTCCAAGAGGCGAGCCGGCTTTTTCCTGGAAAGTGACCTTTGCTGGAGGGCAGGCAGATGGCAGCAGCCGCAGACAAGCCCAGTTCTCCTCCTTGACCATGTGTCGCTCAAAAGCCCTGAAGATCTCTTGTGCTGGAGACCCCAGGTCTCCTCTTGAATCTGGGTCACTGGCAGCACACAGCCCTGCTGAAGGCACCCACGTGTGATGCAGGCCCAACAAGGACCATTCCTCATCTCAGGGACAGAGTGATGGCCAAATCTGCACTGTGCAACTGCAACAATTTGGGCTTCAGGGATTTTTTTGTATTATTATTTCTTGTTCAGCCCTTGCAGTCTTGGTCTCTTTAGCACAGATCTCCTCACAAAGGCAATCCTTGTACCAGAAAGCCTCAGATTTGCCCTCAGCTCTTCCACAGGCATTGATTAGGTGTCTTTTTTCTTTTTCCCTTAAAAAAAAAATCAAAAAAGAGACGGGACATGATTTAAAACTAAAATAGAATGAAGTGCATTGTACAAAGGATTATTTCAAGTAATTCTCCTTGAAACTGTAACAAAGGAATGTTTCCTGGGGATTAAATGGACTGTCAGGTAATCAGAAAAGTTGTTTTAGGTTTTCCTCGAGAAGAAAAGAAGCATTTTGGATGGATTTTGTTTCTGGTACTTTGTGACACTTTACAGCTTATTCCCTTATGTCACACCAGTTTATTTTATTTTTCATAAACATGCTGAATGCCAAAATAATCGCAGAAGCTATGGGGTTCTTACACTCTCAACCACTAAGTCCTTTTCTCCCTATCCCATCTCAAATGCAAGGACCCAGCCCTCTCGATGTCCTTCCATAGGGATTTTCTTTTAACCACTGCTCATCCTGCCACCTTTCTTGTTATGTGGGTGGGATTCCTGGTATTTTGCACGCTCTGCAGGACTCTGAGATGGCCTTGAAGGAGAAATCGCATGCAAGAGAGAATTAATTTATCCCTGGGATTGAAGCGCACAGAGCCAGCACACAGGGAACTTTGCATACAGGCTGGGTGCAGTACTTACTTCTCTACAGAGCACTTGGGGTGATAACACTAAAGCCCACTCCCACCACCAGTACCAGGACACCTCCCAGACCCAGTCTGGACTCTCTCACCACACTTCTATCTTGCTTGGCACTGCAGGGGACAGGCTGCCCCTTCTCAGGGCGGCGGCACAAGCACCCATTTCCAGCACGGTGTCTCTCCCCCACCCCCGACAGCTGCACACTCCCACCTAACCTGCTACCTAATGCATAGGGATACCTTAAAATGGCCCAGGTCTTTCCTCCAGGCCCAGCACCAGAAGTCTCTACAAGTAGCTACTTCTCAGCTGTTCCAGCCCACATCCACACCTGCAAGCTCGGCCCTCTTCTCTCACCCTTCCCAAAGCCTTCAAGGGAGTAGCTAAGTCAACTTGGATCACAGACATCCCCCACATCCACCACACCACCTCCAGCTCCACAGCCATTATATGCCAAGTGGAAGGAATCCCCCTACCTTTGCTTGGCCGGGACCATCCAGTGGGGAAGGCAAGCACAGCAGTGCCCCAAAGTGAGGCAGCCTGGGCCGAGGGGAGCAGGTATCAGGATGCTGTCAGCCTCTGTCAGGAGGGAGCCCCACCAGCTGGGCATCTGGCCCCATAGCTAGGTTGGCCCACGGCACTGATGTCCTTTTGGACTACAGGATGCTTCTGAGTGCCCAAGAAGAAAAAGACACCCACATCCATCCATGCCTAAGCAGCCAGCTTCTGCTATGGCAGTCAGTCTTTGCTCTCGAAAAGGGTGTGGGAAATGGGGGTTTATAAACCACTACGACTGTATCTGGAATGGCAGCAGGGATGATGACTAGTTCCTCACTGGCTTTCCATGTGGCAGCACTGCCACATGTGACAAAGCATAGCCTTGTTCTATGGTGTTGACCCTTGAGTCAAGCACTGGGACCTATCCCACAAACTGTCTCCACTTCCAACAGGCTCACAGGACCTGGCTCCCTTCATCACATACTATGCTGAGCCTGCTCCAATCTGGAACAATTGCTCCTTCATGAGTGACAATTTTACCTCTAAGTAAGAGAAAGGAAGATTTGAAATTGCTAATGGCCCTGAAAAATGATTATTTCTTTTTTCTTATTTTATTTTAACTTTTTAAATCTAAGAACGGGGTTTTCTTTTCCATGAGCTCCTTCTCTCTAAAAGAATTTTTATTCCAATTATTCAGACACCTGCTGGTGTCCCAGCAGCCCCCTGGCAGCAGGGAACCCTCTCAGGCTGAGCAGCCGAAGGAAACAAAGCCCAGAACAATGTTCTACAGGGAAACAGTATACACACCAGCAAACCAGAGAGCACAGCAGCAAATGTGTTATTAGTCTGACATCACAAGGGTCTGCTTGTTTGTTTGCTTTACGCTTTCAAATCCCGATGCTCTCTCTTGCCGTGCCACATGTTGAATTTTTCTTGATTAAGTTGAGACTTTTATTATGCAGTGTCCCCAGAAGAATTACAGAGGGGAACGAGAAAACCCAACTGCATATGGCAAAGGCAGTGAGATAGATACTGAATTCTTCCAGCTTGAAATGACAGGCAGTACAAATAAAGCTCCTTTGTAGCTGTTTTAAGACGTAGCATGTACCAGCCCATCTCAGCAAATATACCTTGGGAAAAGCCCAAAGCAGGATCAGAGATGCACAGTGAGGGAAATTTTAAAGCTGCCAGAGCAAGTGTCTTCAACTGCAATGTTTGTACGTTACTGAGCACTGCGAGTTTTGACTGTGTAGTAGTAATAACAATAATAATAAAAATAATAATAATAATTTTTCATTGTTAATTGTTGTTGTTATTATTTTAGGCCTCTCCAAGTGTTTAACTGTAAAAACAATACTGGCCACTGAAACCACCCAACTTCCCTCAGCTAAACCTGCAATGAATGGGACTGACCCTCCTGGCCAGATCACTTGGGGTACATCTTTCACCCTCATTTCCCTCTTTTCAGTGAGGCTCTGTTTTGCAAGAGATATTACAAAGAGATATATCAAAGCCACTATGGTAGGACTTCCTCACTTGGAAACAGGCTTCAAGCAGACCTGCAAACTCTGTTGAAGTTTGCTTTTTGCTGCCAGAGCAGCACAAAACAGCTCTAGCATCTGGCCTCAGGGGCTCAATCAGTTCTGTATGAATACTCATATGATGCAGTTATCATCGGCAAAGCCCATAGCTAAGCGCCTTGCTACCAAGTCTCATGGCTTTGATTTAAGGAGCTCCCACTAATCTGGGACACCACAATTAACATATTTAATAGAGCGACTAATGGGAAAGAAAAAGGGGGGAAACCTGCAAACCACAGTTTACGCTGATGACAGGGTGGGAAAGCAGAAAAACCCAGAAGTTTCAAACTACAGAAAGGGCACATGGAAACTAGTTAGTTTCTCCCTTTTATTCTGCACAATGTAAGAAAAAAAAAAGAAGAAGAATCACAGAAACTAATTAATAGTCAGTAATGTCAGATGGATTTATCTCTTCTAAGGTAACTAACATACAAGATTTAAACATTCATTTTGTGACATTTTGACAACACTGCTCATCAAGAATTTGCACTTTCTGGACACCAAATCCTTCCAAAATGTCTCACACAGTGGCACACAAAAGATATAGACTTATTTTAAAAGCATACCTCTGTTCCCTACCTGCAGGAGATCACAAACTATGAGGTGGGTTATTAAAAGAGTTAGGCAACATAATAAGGGTTCAATAAAGGCATCTGTAGCTGTTCCAGGTAAGAAAATGGCAATGAAATTAGTCTAGTTTATAAACAGGATATAAAGAAAAGTAGAATCCCTTAGTAAAGAATAGACAATATTGTTATAATTATGATAAATAAAACACAGCTCTTTTGGTCAGCTGGGGACTTATTGCATGGATCTAACTTGGAAAACAAGACCAGCTTCAGCTGGCTTGGAGAAGCAGCCAGGAGCAGCAGTTCATCTGATCAATGGCCAGGTAATAATAATGTATTACATACCATATTGCTGAGTTACAGCTATATAGTGCTGTAACAATTGCCAGACTGGAAATCTAGCAAGATAGCCTTATGACTAAATACATATTTATCTTTTACAGTGTCTTTTACATGGTTATTTAATTATCTCCAAACCAAGTATTCTAAACCAAAGAAATAGTTTCTAATTATATTCAAATGGGCACCTAAATAACTTTAGTTCTGCCTCGGGTTTACTGTATGCAGTATACCATGTAGCACACTCATTTCATATGGTTATTATAGCCAGTAAACATAAAATGATTACAAAGTCACTGTAGCAACTATGATGCCATATTAGGTAAAATGACTCTTTGGGCAAGGTCTTCCAGCTTTCCAATATCATGTCTTCATTTTATCCCCCACTGGAGAGTGAAGGCAAGCTGTCCTTAGAGAAGAGGTTAAGTCACGTTCAAATGACAAACAAAAGCAGAGGTCGTTTTTTCACTTAAAGCACTCTGGAGTTTTATTCCTTCTAGAAACAATAGAGGAGGGAAGCGATGTTGAGAGATGGCAAGTGTTTAAGGAATTCCATCCAGCAGAACATGATTTTTCAGTGTTGGCAAGAAACTATACTCGGCAAATAATGACACTAAGTGGAAGATGATCATGTTTCTTTAACAGTGTAACCTACAGACAAGAGGTTTTTCTGTCATTAAAACAGGTCTGACTTTAGGTGCTTACAGAATCTGTTTATAGTCAAGCTAGTTAATGGATTTACTTGTAAACTTGGACAATATATGAACTATTTACAGGGTATGGGTAGCACTCATATGAGCTCACTTGAGTGCTCTATGACTTAGGTACTTGTGTCAGCCAGGCATCTGGACTCCCTCATGGAGGACAGAAAAAGCAGCTCAGCAGTAGGGAGCTGTTTTATTGGACTGGGTAGGGCTCTTGCTCACCAGACATGACCAGTGTCCATATGCACACCTGGTTTTTTAGCAACATTAGATGAATCCCATCCCTATTAAGAGCGGATTATGATGTTTCCAATCCCTCGGCAGTAGTGTTCGCTAAAAAATTTTCAGCCCCACCCCTACCACCCCCTCATCCCTGCCACCTCCGATCCCCAAGAAGGGCTGGTTATCCCTCTCCTTTGCACCAACTCAGCTAACACAGAGATACAAAATGATCTGGTTCTAAAGAAGCACTTTTTTCCTATTATCCACCTTCTTTTCTACTGACTTTCTGTTAGTCATCTCGTTTTCACCAGTCCTGGACACACCAGTAGTAGAACAGACACAGCAGTGGAAGCAGCAGATCCTTGTGTGGGGGCAGAGAAGGGTGGGAGAGGGTATATTGGATCCACTGATTAAGAATCCATAACATGGAGCTGCACCCTAATTTTTGAGAGGACGCTGCATTTTTGTGTTCATTTAGACAGCTCAGAGGCTATATGCAATACTCAACACTGCCTCATTACAGAGCCACAGCATTGTCTCCACAGTGAGAGTAACCTGATCATCCTGCTTCTTCAGTGCTCCCTTATGCCTCATCTTCACCTGCTGTACGCCTGAAAGGCAGAGCACAAAGACTTCTTGCCCAATTGGCCATCAATGAGATGGGCTGCCACAGTACTCTGATAAGCCCTGCACCATTCCTCTTCCACATCTGCTCTTTGTCAGGTTCTTTTACAAGGCACACCTTCTCTGAGCATCTCCCACAATCCTTCACCAAATTGTCCCTAAAAGTTTAGGGGTCAGGACATCCACCTTCGTTAGCATTTCTGCATTGCTGCCTTGCTCTATCACACACTACCCAGCTTGGATTCATGCTGTCCCCCAGGCCAGAGAAGCAGACCTTCCTCCACTCCCCATCAGTCTCCTGCCTGGATCCGACAGTTCTCCTGCAGCTGTGTGTGGTCTTGTCCCAGAAAGTTTTATCCTAAAAATTTCTCAGAAGGGTAAAATACCTCTTTGATGCCCCACTGTTAACTTCAACAGACTGACTTCAGGAATGAACTGAGTACACTGGAAGAGGAAAAATTTAAGCAAAGTAGAAAATAAAGAAATAATTTCTCTACAGATATCTAGAAACACAAACACATACGGTGAGATTTTACAACTTAATTTGCGTGTGAATGGCACTGAACTGACTCAGTGTGGTTGCTACAGTAGATGTGTCCCCTAAACAGTAACTTGGTGCACAGAGAATTACATTCATTCGTGCATCAACATTTTTGAGTAAAGATACTTCTGTATTCCAAAGATTGTTGATTAGCCCCCTTTCAAACTCAGTATCCGCTGTCTGTGCCTTACATGAATCATGTTCGGCACAGGACATTGCTGATGCTTTGTCACAAACAACCTAGGAATGAAGAGATTGGCACTTCAGTTTATTTTTCCTGCATCTTGTTAAAAAACGTACTAGGAATTTTGAAGAAACCTAATGCATAAATACATATTTTGTCTGATTCAATAGCATATACAATTCAAATGGCACTGCATTAGAAAATCAAGGGGCTGCTGTTATTCACCAGCACATTAAATACAAGCAATTTATTTCTTTACCTTGACATTAGTCAGAGGGCCAAATCAGAAAATGATGCAGCATCACTTAACTGCCTGCCCCACCTTCCCCCCAACAAGCAACCAGAGAGGTACTGACCGCTCTAACACAAAATGCTATTGCTTTAATCTTATCAACCATCACCTCTTCTGAGCCGTGAGGACAATAACAGATTGGTATTAGCAATCTCAGTCCTTCTCAGACACTTGGAGGCTTGCATATCTTAACTGATGTTCCTAATTAGATACAGCAGTGATTCAGCCTTCAACTGTGGTTCTGTGGTGCTGCTTCCAGTGTGCATCAGCGTGCTTTGCATCACCCTGACTGAGGTGTTTACTCCTCATCACAATCGCTGTTATCTGTCAGAAGTGATACCAGACTGGTTTCCAAAGAATACCACTCCTTCCCTTATTTATATGGAAGTACTTTCACACGAAGGAGCAAGTTATCTTTGACCAAATGCTATTCCAGTGGAAGATAACAGCCTGAAAATCTAGGTGTCTTCCACCCTGGGCAGAAAAGTCTGCTTAGCTTTCCAGCGGTGTCACAGAGCAGCACTTTGGCATGTTATTCAGTCTCCGTGCATGCTCACTCTGCTTAGTGACATGGAAAGCTGCATCTCATGGGTTGTGAATTCTTGCCTGTCATTAACTGAATGATTTTTTTTTTTTATTTTAATTTTTTTTTAGGTGGAATGACTTTCAGTATCTAGCAGTGTGAACTAGAGATGAACTGCTGTTCTGGAGGGGAAAGGTCTCTATGTCATTAACCTCATCAACCTATGTTGATATAACAGAGAATGAAAGCAAAGGAACGTATCCCAAAGAATGATAAAATAAAAAATCAGTGTTTTCTCAGGCTTTATCCTTAGTAGATTAGAACAGCAGGAATATCCTTCGCCAAACTTCAAAAGTGTGAAAGCCATGATAGATAACACATTGTATTTGCAGATCTAAAATTACAACAGTCCACAACTAAAAGTCTAGGTGCCTCATTTTCATCTGGGGCGAAAGAGCACAGCTCTGCTGAAATAAGAAGATGGCACCTACTTACAAGAGCCAAGGATATTGCTCCTCAATATCAAAGCCTATTATCACTTCTACTTACTTGCCAATTGCTACATTTAGTGCTCTGTTTTCCATTGCAATAATAGACCCTTAAGGGAAGCTAGAAAATCCAACTCTTTATCAGTAATGTTTTCAACTCTAATAGGAGATGTACAAGGCCCTGAACTCAGCTCTTCGTGAATAAAAAGGCTTTTAATTCATCTTTAAGGAAACAATTAGAGATCATCCACGGCATATAAATTAATCAGATTTTCTTTTCCTCTAGCAAGGCTATTATATATCTCTTTTCTTTTTCTTCCAGGTTGGCTCCTATTTTCTCTCAGGTGCAACTGAAGTTTCCTAAGGCAAGGAACTGAAAAGAATTAGCAACATCTGGAGTTATGTACACTTCTGCCAAATGAAACGAACATGTCTGAAAAGGGCTGTTTCTCAGAATGTAAAAGGGAAGTGATGACTAATAAGGAAATGCAATTTACCAAAAATATCTCATTTTGCCTTTTCTTAAATATATCAGTCTTGCAAGTCTCCCTGACCACCTAAAAGTCCTATTTGGATGATGCAACCGTAAGATTTGTCCACAAAGAACAAATGTTTGGCAGTATTATATGTTGTTTAGAGGTGAATGCAAGTTTACATATCATTTGATAGTATCTTATAAACTGTAGACTTTATATCTGAGTTAATTTCCCTCAATTCCATTTACATCAATAGAAACAGGCAAAGTAGGATTCATCACACTTTTAAGCAGACATCTAAAATAGCTCAACTGAACTGCACTGTAAAAGCAGCAGTTGCTCTCCCGTGACTGAAAAGGCAGCTCAGGACAACCAGCTCAGCCTTGACATCTACATCTATACAAGTCTACTGTTAAAAAATGTGAGGGTCACCTCCCAAAACTGTCATGCAGAATCACCCCCTTGCATTCCCCCTAATCTTAACTCCTCCTTGTTGTAACTGGCACCTTTCTGAAAAGGAGGGGACCATCATCAATGGACAGGAGAGGGTTTTGTCTTCTTTTTTAAGAAATTTCCTTAGGGGTCCTTAATGAAGAAGTGGCATGAGAATAAGCATTTATCTTTTACTTAGGCATATTCAGCTTAACTTTTTTGTCCCTACTTCCATACCCTTACTCTCAGTCCTCCTTCCCATCCTATTTCTTTTTGTCCCACTCTAAATCTCATTCTCTAGGACCCTCATTCAAGTCCCTCCAAAAAATCATTCCTATGCACATGGCTGTATTCAGCCTGACTTAATGTGCTCACAGCTCTGCCAAATAGTTACGGGAGCCAACCTAGTGTGCACCTTCCTTAAATAGCAGTTATGGGATCTTATCATGTACAAATTGTCCTGTCCAGAATTCCACTTATGGGCTCACCATAAACACCTGGATGAGACACCTAGGGTTAGGGGAGTAGTCACTTGAGCCAATAAAGAAACAATCCCCTTCGGAGGAGCTCTCAGATCATGTGCAGTTTTAAATGCCCCATGAAGATACACATTTCTTTTCACTAGTTACATATAAGGAGATCTGAGAGGCAATATTCCTTATTTTAGGTTATTCATGAAGTGTCAAAAGATTGGTAGGGTGAACCTGAGCTTATATCTTTTCATTTTGTAGGAATATCTCTTAACATTTCTTTTATTACTTGGAAATAAAAAATACAAACAACGACAGCGGCACAGAACTTTTAGTTGCCTCAGGGCACTCTAACTTCTCTGAAGCCTATTCTCACCTAAAGTTTAGTGATTCTTCAGCTGCTATTGATGTGAAGGGGAATGCTGCATCTGACAAAATAAGGCCTGTTGATATTACTGATGGACCGCATTGATCAACAATGAAAATAAAGAGAAAAAGATGTAACAATGGAAGGCAAAGGGAAATAAAACCGGGCTTTATACCTTTACTAAAAGCCTCTAATATCCTCTCTCTAGTACTACAAAAGCCCAGGGATGTTGCAAATCTGGATCCATTGTCTGGAGTGAAATTTTCTTCTCTTTCTTGCTGCTGATGAAACAACAGGTCTGTCCTCTCTTCACGTTCAATACAAACAGGAAAGGGACTCAACCCAGCGTGTAACTGAGATCAGTGCCTGAGCTGCCCCCCTCTGGCCAACTACAGCGGGATGGGTGCTAAAAGCAGGGAAGGTCATCCCCAAAGGCACAAGGCGTTCAGAGTGAGGTGGCAGGGGAGCAAGCCAAGGTCACCCTTTGGCAGCACAGTCCTGGGTGAGCAACACAGAGCACATGTCAGGATCTGCCCCGTCCCGTAGCAAGTATGTAATCAGAAGAAAGACAAACTTGACAATTTTCCCTTTCAATTCTTTTGTCGTTTGAGGAACGCATGAGGAATCACATGATCCATTCAGCCTAACTCACATAAACTTAGAGAAGCATGTGGCTTGAATTTTACAGCCTTTTCTTATCACTAGTATTTTTCCTTCAAATCTCACATTTTGTTGGGCTCACAGAATAACAACAAGGGCTGTCCTGCAGCTAATTTGAGGCCTGCCGATTCCCTGTGACTGCAGCTTACTGGATAAAGTGCGTTCTTTGTATTTCAAAAATAGTCAGCACAAATCCAATTAAAAATGTTTCTTTTCTCTCAAATATTATATTGTTCTGAGCATTTCTGTGTAAGCGGGGAACCCTGGATTACAGTCGTCTCCAGGGGATCCAAAGTGTTTATACAAATCGCAGTAGGCAGCATTACAACACTTCCAACTTTTGCCACATGCACTTTGTCTAAACTCGAACTTGGTCAGAAATCTGTCACACTGCAAACTGTAAAAAAGAGCAATGAAAGGAAACTGTCTTATTTTTGTTCCTTTTGAGGATGTAATTCTATTAACAGTTCTGAATGTCTTTTCCCCATCAATTTAATTACAGATTAATTAATTCTTAGCAGTTTTCTAAAGCCCTGCAAAATATCATCTGACCCAAAACATTTCACAGCAGGGAAAAAAGACAAGTTAGATAAAGAGAAAATCTATCCTTTGGAAAAAAATGGTGTTTAGAAGAACAGGCAAGGTTAGAAAAAGGATCAGCTCTCCCTTTTCCTCAGCAAACACATGTCGCTGCATGTCTCGCTCATTACAATTTGCTCCTTTCTGTTTCTGTGCATCATGCTCCAGACTGAGCTTACCTACAGACTGGTGATGCTCTATCCAAGGACTTCTTAATTTATGCTTTTCCTTGCTTGAGGATATCAACATCCAAGTGGCTGAGATACAGCCACGGCCATGGCTCTGCCATCAGTGTCATGCCACAGTCATGGACCTCTTTTCAAACAGGCACACAAAGCCTGGGGAAACGTGCCTAGAGATGCAACCCAGATGATTTAGCTTGTCTCTAAGGCTGAGGCGATGTGGTGAGAAATAGAGGGGTCTACATTACAAATGCCCAAGCTCTGGCAAGGTTACATTTATTGTTGCCTGAGATCATTCGGGGAAGGGCTTGAGTTTGCACCCTTTTCTGTGAGCTTGTGTGTTGCTACTACCAGGCAGGTTGTGACTGCCATCTGCTTACATTTATGTTTTTATAGGGCCTTTTATCACAGGGCTCCCAAAGCACTTTACACACTTACACCTTGATTCTCTGTTGTAACAGGAGGTGAGTTTAAATTAAAATAATGTGCAGGTCGTAATCTTGGAATTGGGCTTTAGAGCCTCCTTTTTCACCTCTCAAGTGGGGCTATTACAAAGCAGGTACAAATAGCCAGAGCCAGGCATTTCAAGCCACAGTATGAAAATCAGGATATTTCTGAGAATGGAGAAAACAGAAAGACTTAGAAAAAAGGAAGCTGTGTTTTGCATGTATTGCTGATAAATCTCACAATGTAAAGGAGAAGCACATCTATGCCTTTGGTAACTGTGCAGAGGGTAACACTCCACATGGTACGAAAAAAGAAAGAATAGCTCAAAAAACCACTTATTTCCTTGTCCTTAGATGCAGTTATTGGCGGGTGACTACTGCATGTAACAGGGAAGTGCAAAGAAAGGAGAAGTCTTCTTTCAGCAAAAGAGCTGCCCCGTTTCAGTGAGGGGGAGCTGATGTTCTCAGCTATTGCAGAAGGTCACAGTGGCAGGCCAGCAAAGGCAAAAGATGACATGTCCCTCCTGCCCACACAGCAGGCGTAAGTGACATTGCTACGCTGACCGCCTGGGGAAGGGGACAGAAGCCGAAGCAGCACAGGAAGCTGAATGCAGGAAGCGCAGGAGCAGAGAAAAGGAGCTCATTTTTGGAAGTGCTTCCACAGGGTTAGCAAGTTAATTAGTTGCACAGCACGGGCCCAACCACCGTGCCATGAAGCTTTTTTTATTAAATCTGCTTATTTCTGGGCCCTCTGTTGCTAATCAACTGCCACTGGCCAGGGCAATCAGAGAGAGCACGTTGCTCCTCCAGGCACAGGTGGACACCCACAGTCGACACTCACACCTGAGCCAGCCACCTCAGGCTCCTTTACTGATAATGCAGACAAAGGTTTTCCTTAGGGAAACACTTGCTCTCTTCCTGGAACTGATGAAGAAAATGGGACAATATATTTGCACCCAACAAATGTTTGTTTCACCACACTCTGAAATCAGGAAAAAGGACATTTCTCACACCCTCCACCCTGCAGAATAGAAAAAAAATATTTCAACACAAAGATTTAAAAACTAAAAACAACTTAAAATTATTTTTTTAATTCCTGTGAAAATTAAAGCTGGTCACATGCAACTGGGTCTTCAAGCCACACAACCATACATATGCATGCTCATCATTAGGAAGCCTATGTAATCAGCACCATGGCACACTAACTTGACTTCCCAGATCAAAGTACCTGATCCAGAGGGAAAAACTGAGAAGCTAAAGAAGAGATGAGAACAGGAAGTGACCAGGTATGAGGTAAAGGACCAGGAGAGACATGGAGAGCAGTGGAAAAATAGTATCAGGGACTGAAAGGTAAAAAGCAGAAGCAGCAGTATTATAGATCTGGTTCATTCCTGAACACTTCTCTTTCCTTTCCAAGTTGTCTTTTCTCCATCTACCCTGACTCTCACTTCTTTTCTGTGGCTCACTTTGTGCACCCATTGCAGCACAACTCACTCCTTCACCTGCATAGACTCTTTGCCGCCCACAGAAAATTCCTCCAAACATCAACCTGGGGTGCGTTCTGGAGCAAAGGGGGGCCCTGAAATAGCTCCTGCTGACACCCTGCTGTTGCAGATAAATAACTCGGCACTCACTGGAGCTGGGACTGGAGTCCAAGTCCTCTGGCAGTTTTATGAAACTCTAGCTGTTCTTCGCCTCTGCTTTTCAAAAAGCACATGAAATGAAATGGCTTGTTCCGGGGCAAATGACACAATGGTGCTAAACGGCATGATTTGTTTGTTTGTTTCATCCCAGGAGGGGAGGAGGAGGGAAGGAATGTATATTTGATCTAATCCAAACCATTTTTTGTTGCTGTTGTTTCTGCTAAACTCTTTTAAAAAAAAATCAATGGTTTGAACTGCCCTACACAAAAGAAGTTTGAGGGGAAAAAAAGAGATACTAGACTCCATTTTTCTCTCAAGACTTGTTTGACCCTCTGACAGTTCAGCCTGGGAGGAACTCGCTTACGAAACCCAGTGTTCAGAAATAAATTTAAAAAATAGCCCAAGCTGCCCCACATTCAGGAGGAAAGCTGTTTATTTACTTTGCCTTCTCTTGCAGTGCCTGTGTGCTTGTGTCAGAGCATGCTCTGAATTGCCCACTGACCTACATTCCCTGGGACATGAAGCCGTGCCTCCCTGCTCCAGGGCTCGGCAGCAGCCCTTGCCCTGGCCCTGCACTCCCTCTCCAGCGTTGCACCAGCTCTACCAGCAACACTATGCATAAGTGGATAATGTCTCGGGCCACCGAAGCATGCTTTTAAATGGATAGCCAGCCAAGTGTATATTAATTAAACTTAAAAGTTCTATTTATTGCCAAACACAGGGGGATTACACAGACAACAAGTGGCGGAAAGTACTCCAAAATGTTCTCACCCCTTTAATTACTATGCTATAGTTAGCCCAGCAAGCTGATGTATAATCAACGCTGCTGTATGCACTGTTTACAGCAAGCACTCAGGAGAAACACATTTACTTCGTGGCCTCTCTGAGCAGCTGCCACGTTTGGAGGGGCAGGAGGAACACAGAAGGCACCAAAGGGCCCTTTTCTTCATCCTCTTCCCTCAGAGCTGCTCGCCTCCAGCACCCTGCTGTGCTCCCTGGCCCTGGGAGCTCTGCCACCAGCCCGTGACCCCCTCAGCAGTTCTTTCAGTCCATCACACAAAATCTCCCATAGCACCCAATATGTACCTCTCCCAGAGCTGCCATCATGGAAATTAATTACCATTGTACCACACTTTGCTGCTGGCAGTTTTTAGAACCGGACATCTTAGGAGTTTGAATTTATTTTACGCCTTCGTGTTTCGTGTGCTTACAGCTCTTGCATTTCACAGGTGAGCTGAGCAGCCAAGCGAAGAAGCCAGAAAGATCTGGACCCAAAAGAGGCTGATCCTGTTCCCCTGAGTCTGTCACTAGGACCAACCTTTTGAATTCAGAGAGATCAGTGCTGCATCCAGTAATGTGATGCCATTCAGTTCCTCTTAGGGCAACTTGCAAGCCCTCAACAAAAGTGTATCTTCTTCATAAAAACTGAAGATTAAAAATATCAGCAAAATATGGTAAAAAATTAATAGCCCAATTTGAAATAGCCCTACTATCACTCACACATACAACTACACAGAGTTAATAGCACTGACCTCTGTGCACCTCTGTTTCCCTATCTCCCAGCAGTGCCTCACAAGCAGTAGCATATTGCCGTCTGCTCCTCAAAACGGCTGCCTTCAGCACTGGCAGCTCATCTTCCTTCCCTGAATCCTCAAACCCTCCATTCATTTCCAGGTGTTTTCATTGAAATAGCATGAAAAAGAATACACACTACCCATTAGAATTACCCATTAGCAAGCCAGTAAAAGGAAAACCTTTCATCCTCTTGCATTTTCACAACTGCATGCAATCGAAACAGCAACATGCATTTTCCACACAACTCTGAGTCTCTGCTTCAAAAGTCATATTCACTCCCAACTGTACACATTTCCCCATACAGACAACCTGAACAATACGAGGAAGAGTAGGTAAATAAAGTCATAAAAAACATGGGAAACAGCTGAGTACATCACATTACAGCATCACAATGTCTGCCACTACTACCACCCTTCTTATGAGCAGTCTGAGGCACCTCATATCTTTAGTACCTCCACACTCATTTACTTAGCAGCTCTCTGAACAGTGCTCATGTTTAACCTTCACCAAAACAATCCTGCTTCATCCTCCTGGACTCAGAATCTCCCTCACGAGGTCCAGCAAGCTGCTCTTCCACAATATAGAGTGAGGTTGGAGGTATAAACACTCCCCAGCTTGAAGCTTTGAGCTTCTCTGTAAGATAAGGTTTCTCTGACTGGCTACAAACATCACCTGGGGAATCATCTGAAAGCCTAGAGCTGCCAGAGCAAAGAGCACTTTGGCCATTATTTCTCATCAGCCACACCACCTGTCATGCTCTCTACCTCCAAAAGCTCTGATGCTCAGACTGAAACCAGGATGTCTAAGGACTTCAGGATGATTCCAGAAAGAAAAGATTCAGCAGTTTTCCCATTCCACAAATAGAATAACACCAAAGGCTCTTGAAGATAAGCTGGCCAGAAATTTTCTGATCAAAAAATAGAAATTCATTCCTTCCCAAACTATTGCTGTTTTCCCAAACATAGATGACATTTCAACTCTCTGGGAACCACGCTTCAGGCTTTGGAGGTGAGCCTTGGGATTTGGGACACCTGTTCAGCACTCATGGTCTTCTTACCTACAGAGCTGCTCTGGAGCCAGGAGTCGCAGGAGCTCCCAGCACAGGCTTACTATCAGAGCTGCATTCCACTGTTCCACTGAGTAGGTGTAGAGACTGTGGAGCAACTGGAAATTTCTTCAGTCTTTCTTTGGTTTGCTTGCTTTAAAATACATCATATTTCAAAACAACAGCGTTTCTTTCAAACTGAAATCCCAATTTTTAGCCAGCTTTGCAATGAGTGTCTGTATTGACAATCTCTGTATTAAGGGGCAACATTTGTAAGCTTCCAAATTACTTTGAGACGTATTAAAAATGCCCTAAGATGAATAGCTGGCATAGATCAGCAAAATGAACAACCCCAAATTACACTGAAGTTCATGTGTATGCATGCATGTGCATGTACCATCTCACAAACTGATAGCAAACGTTCCCTGTCATAGGACCAGCATTGCATAAGTTGTATTAACATGAAGAACTATTTTGCGTCTGCATCTGGCACAGCTTTTGCTGGACAGATGACTCACACTCATTCTGCTCTTAATTGCTGAGTCCGTTGAAGACTTATTCTTATGCTGTTCTATCTTTCTGTAATGGGTAAAAAATTAATTTCCTTTTATATGGCAGTGTGTTTCCACATATCCTGCTGCCAGGTGTTGCTGTGAACCAGGTGGCAGTCCATCCTGCTCTGAATCTTGACCATATTTCACAGGCTTACTGGGACTGTGTCATGAAGACACTTGGAGATGCAGGATGAAAGGCAGTTTGCCCTTTCTTTACAGGCCAGCAAACACAGGTGCTGCCCAAAGGGTTGCTATATATGAGTGGTGATGTGCCACATGTATTCCCCCGTCTCAGGATTGTCTGCAATGGCGGTGGTGGTAAAGGTGGATGTTAGCAGCCGCGGGGTGTGAAGTTGCAGGTAGCCCCAGAAGACCTTTTTCAGATATTTAGGAAGAGGCTTTGCTCCCTGGGCAGTATGCCTGGCCACTATGCCAAAGACACCAGGAACTATTTATACTGTATGCAAGCCTTCTCCCAGGCACAGTCCTGGGACCTGCAGATGCCCATAGCTGAACTCAGCCCTTCAGTCCATTGCTGTGGACTTACTTTGGCGTATGCACATGGCTTTTAGGTCTGAAGCCCTCTTGTTTCCCCAGCAATCACTGATCCTGCTGGCATTCGGTTCCGACACACCCCATTCCCTGACTTTTGTGTCATTTTCCAGTCTACTGCATCAGCAGTGGTACAGCAACCAGCTTCTTGCAGAGCCAACCCCAGACCCTGGATGTTTCTCCTGTTCCTCAGGCCATTACAGAAGTGTCACCAACTGGACACTGAGTAGGGCGACTCATGAGTTACACGGCACCCAGCAGTGATCCAGAAGTTCCTGTGTGAGTGATGGGCACCCTACCATCCAAATAAATAAACATTCTTGTGTAAGTATAACACACAGTGATGCTGTCACCAATTTGCACATAAAATAGCAAATGCATAGCTCCACTTGTTCTGTAAAGATTGAGGGGTGGCTTGAGACACAAATAAGTAGGGTTTTATTTCTGGCTTCACCCCTAGGACCAATGCTCACTGATACTGATATTTAAAGAAGCGCTTTCTTCAGCATGGCTACAATCCAGGGTGTGTGGTGTGGTGGTCTTTTTTTTCCCATGCTGGCTTCAAACAAGCTGTGGGTGTCTAGGTGGGTGGGTTGAGTGACATATTAGTGAGGAAGCTTCCTCCCCTTTCAGAGCTACATGGAGAAGTCAGAAAGGCATCGTTTAGAAAGTGACAGGCAGATCATGTCGGACTATTGCTGATGAAAAAGGGTTTAAATCCATCAAGAATCTTGAATTTGGAACTGCACTGCTACAGAGAGCAGGGTGAAGTGAACTTCACTAACCTCTATAAATATTATCTGTCTTTTAATTTCAGATTTGCTCCTCGAAAAGCCTTTCAAAATGCATGCTGCCTCCTTTCAGCTCCTGGCATCCAATCAAACCAGCTATCTAACAACAAGGAGCAGAGGAAGTCTGTCCTTCTCCTCCATTTAGAAGCGAAAGATTCCCCCTTCCCTCCTGCCCACCCCCCCCAGCCTGACTCTGAAGGTCTTCCAATTATCTCCTTTACCTGCTGCATTAAAAAGTAAAACATACGAGTTGCCAGAGATACAGAGTCTGAGGACAAGCCACTGTGGCAAAGCCATGACATTAGAACAGATGGAAAACTTCTCGGGAACAAAATGTGCACAAAAAAATGGGTTCTGGCTTTGAAGTGTATATTCACGGTGGGTGCTTTCATGTCTTTTGAAAAGCCCTAGCTCAAATATGACCTACTTAGGCAACATTCTTATTTATGTCTCCAACTAAGGAGCAGTATATTTAGCAAATGAGAGGAAATCATCCCCCTGTCATGTTTATAGATTGGAGCAAACTTTGCTGTTTAATTCTTCAACAGATTTGTCTCCATAAAAGTGGATGTAATTTAAACACTGTTAAAAAAATCAATAAATTCCAGAAACTTGGGATAAATGGAATCATAATTTCAAATATATATATATTATATATGTACAGACATACATACAGAGAAATAAAGAGAGAACATTTATTCAGTAGACTGCAGTAAAACCATATTTATTTAACTGGTTCAAGAGTGATGGATAAGACTGAGCAAAGGTGGAGAGGGAATCATAAGACTTTGCCATTTTAATTGATTCTAAATGCTAACTATTCTGTAAGATAATAAGGAATACAGAACATCTTAACTCTTCATAGACTAGGTAGGCTTATCTGGACCTAAGTGAAAAGAGATTAAAATGAAGTTAAAAGATTCGTAAGTTCAAGAAATTGCAGTTGGAAGGCACTTCGGGAGGACATTTAGTTCATCTCCCAAAGGCAAGATGAATGAGACCCACGTTATTCTGGACTGTAATCTGTCTAACCCCCAAGGATGGACATTTGGTAAGCTTCCAAGCAGGCTATTTCCTCTTTTTGCAATTATCAGTAGTAGAAGGATCTTGCTGGCATCTAAGCTACGTCTCTCACTGAGGTTACAGCCCATTACCCCTTGTCCCAGTACACAAAGAGGACAGATTACTTTTTTCCGCTTTTCAGTAACCTTTCAAGATTTATCATGTTCCTTCTTTCTTCTTTAGATCTAGCAATCCAAGTTTGTTAAATCTTCTCTCAGAGATCATGTTCCTCATTGCTCAAAGTGTGTCACCCTATTGAGTCACATCTCACCTATTACCTCTTCTAAGATGACCCACTCCAAGACCCAGATCCTTCTCTTCAAGAAGTCACCTACTCTCCTTGCATTAATGCAGTTCAGTCTTCCTACTTCAATAGAGGAGATTCTTGCAGCTGTCCACGCCCCAGTCTGCACACACCACTCATCCAACTTCTCCAGGTTACTTTACATTCTGAACCTGTGCTCCACCCAGCTCACAGCCCATCCCAGCCAACAAAGCAAACAAGGACCTCTGCTTTCCACCATCCCACTGCATCACACTCTGGCCCAGCACAGGTCCCAAAACTCTCCACTCAAAATCCCCTCGCAGTCTCGCAAGTAACAATTGGTAACTGCTCTCTGACTACAGCTTGCCAGGCAGCTGTGTACTGACCTAAGAGTTTCTTCTGATCTTGGTTTCTCCATGTTACTTCTGACTATGTCTTGTAAAACAGTATAAAAAAACCTTATTAAAATCAAGACACCTGAAAACCACTGCTTTTATCCTACCAACAAGGTCTGTTGCTTTGCCTCAGAAGGAAAGAAGATTGGTTTCAGGTGACTGACTCCTGACAAATACATCCTAGCTGTCCTTCTCACATCCTTGTTCCCTTCAAGGTGTTTATGATCTGCTATTTGATTGTTTGTTCCATGTATTGGCAGGAGTTCGACTTGACTACAAATCCCTGGGTTCAGCTTTTTCTCCTTGTTATGGATAGACAATATCTCTGTCCTTTTTCCATTCTCCAGAACCTCTCCTATCCTTCATGACTTCTGGGGATAAATACTATTTATGGCACTGTTTCAGCCACTTCTATGGTTCTCTCTACTCCATGTTGAATTTCATAACACACGATAAATTAAAAAAACATTTTGTTTATCTCAGTATTTTCTAATCCTATTTTTCTCTACTGTAGCCTGAACTGTTATCCTATAGTCACTGGCTGTATTAAGTCTCCAATCATAGTAGAGCTTCTTAAGAAACACTGATTCAGAAGCTGATAACACAATTTATTTCAGATAACATTATTCATTTCGGGGGAATGACTTAGTCTTTCACAACCTTATTAGGCCAAACATTTAAGAAGTTCTCAAGTTGTCTCTCAGCTACCTGATGCTCAAAGGCCCCCTTAGTCTCCTAAATGGAAAGGAGTGCTTGGCATCTAAAAAATATAAGCCCCCAGTTGAGGTCTGTAATTTGTATTTCAAGACAACTGCGACTCTTCCTGATCAAAGCTGATCAGAAATACCATAAGAATACTTAATTTTTCACTGTTCCAGCTGAATGTAGAAGGGCTGCCATGTGCTGAAATGGAAGTACATCATCAAAACCCTGCAAAACCCTGTACACATTTTCACTGAGAGTTTCAAACCTTTCTTCTGCAACCCAACAGTTCGGCGTACCTTAAACTCTGCTTAATTCTCACACCTCGCTCTCCCAAGTCATAACATCATATATATACTTGTCTCTTTAATACTTGTTTAGAGAACACCTACAAATCCAGTGATGAAATTTAAAAACCCAAAAGACACACTCTCCCTTAAAATGGATTAAAACAATGTCAGCTCCCTTGAAGTTAATGAATGAATACTATTCCTTAGAGCTGTTTTTATTCCTTCTGATATCCTAAATGATGCTGAATCAGAAAGGGTGAAGTAACTGAAATCCAGATATGTTAGTTTCTGCTCCATTAGGAAAAGGAAAAATCAATTTGGCAAAACATAAAAGAAGAAAATCAATAGGAAAAGAAATTTTATTTTCAGTTGAAAACCAAGAATACATTACAAACAATAGTGAGTGAAAATTATTCATTGATTTGTATGACACTTTTTACAAGCCCAAAAAGTGCTCCAAAGAATTATAGATTATTTAAACCTAAGAATCACTTACCACCAAAATGCATCTATCTCTGGAGTGGAATGCAGCTGCTACAAAATTGCAATCGCAAACACTGCACCACACTTTTAGGGCACAAATGCTTTATCTGAAGATGCATCAAGGGAAGTTGAAAATGCAGAATGGAATTAATCAGGCTGGAATATGACCACACTGCAACTATATCGATTTCAGTTTAAGCTTAAACTCACACTAGATAGGCCCATCAGCCCATTAAACAAACTTTGGCTCACAGAGTCTCTAAAATCTAAAATGCTCTGGGATAATGTGCCAGAGGATGGGTCATTTTGCGTTTGCCCTGTTCCTTCTGCTCTTCCCCTGGTCACTGTCAGAAAGCCGATGGCACCTGGCTGATGGCCCTTAGGTCTGATCTAGCATAGCTCCCGCAGGCCCTGCGCTCGTGTGCTGGGCTGAGAGCGCACCCTTCATCTGCTGACAGAGGCAGGGCGGCCATCTCGGGCAGGAGGGCAGATGGTGCAGCCCACAAGGCAGCCTTTTGTGTTCTCCGGCATGAATCACATACCCATCCGGAGGCACTCTAAATCCTCCACGTTAAGCACGCATTAAGTTGTTTCAGGATATGGGCCACATCTATAGCACTGTCATTAATAGCAAGGGCTCGCACTGCATAAAATTACACAAAGTACCTTTTGTACCTCAAGATGTACTTAGAAAGAAAACTCCTAGGGGCAGGGAATGTGCAGTCTTCTGTTTCTCTAAAGCACCTTATTCAATTACGGCAATATAAAAATGATTTATAACAATCTATTAAAAACACAACTCAAATGGCTTATCACTCCTGGGGTCCTGGGAATATACTGTAGGATTTGCCATTTAATTGTAAATCAAATCTAGTGGCCAGTACCTCGTGTTTTAGAGAAAGATGAAAACTATTGATACACCTCACCAATTGCAAGTGCAGCCTGTCTTGGGTGATATGATCTTGGGTCATCACCCAATATGTGACTGGGGGGAAGTGGAAACGTAGAATAAAGTGGCAGACATTTCTTCTCCCTATAGTCTGTAACCCAATCAGTTCTCCCACTGATCAGGAAGCTTCTGAGAGTCCAAGGGCTGCTGCAGGGCAGGTAGGCAGGCACAATTAAAACACTTGCCATCACTGTCATGGCAGTTTCTCTCCACCCAGGGTGCTTCTTTCTCCCTCGACTTTCTCTGGAAAAGCTTCTTGGGGAGAGAAAAGTCCAAAATAGCAACAAGACAGAGCAAACAGCTTGCCTAAAAGGCCACAAGCTGGGCTGGAAAGAGATTCACAAAGCATCTTACACATATAATCCTAGGCAACCTGCATTGCACAGGATGACCCAGAGCTCTGGGGACAGCTGAAGCTATGCATGGGGTAGAAACACAGCATCTCTTTCAATCCACCCAGTTCAACAATCCAAGTCTACCTGTTCCTGTGCTAAAACCAAGGGCATGTAATAAGAAAATCTCAGTTTAGCAACCTGACCTCTCTCTTCTCATTTTCAGAATAGTCAAGAGCTAGTACAGAAGCCTGCATAAGTATCAAAATCAAAATAGACATTGTGTGTATCAGAGGCATGCATCATATCTGATAAAATACTCCTAGTTCTGACTATCAGCTGACAGGGATGGAAACTATTTGTGCCCTGGAACTGCCCATTTTTGATAAAGTGGGTTGATAAAGCTGTATTCATACGAACGCCCAGGCCAGGAACTGACTTATTTGGCCAATACACTCTTTCCTCTGCCCTTACTGACAATGATATCTGCCAGCTCTTTTCACAAGCTGCTAAAGCTGCACCTTGAAAACAATGCCAGAGTAGATGAGAGAGGTTAACCCCTGTGTGAATGATCACACAGCACGAGGTAGAAATCCACAACACACAACTAATCAGAGATGCCCTCGCCTCGTAAAACAGCCAAGAATATGATACTTAAGAAAAAAGTATGTTTAGTTTTAATGTAATATTGAATAGATAGATATATCTGCATATGGGAAATGGCAGAAGCAGTACGAATACTAAATTCTTCTTTGCTTTCACAATTTCTACCAACCCTCAGCTTCATCTCTTCCACTGCTCCTTCCCCCAGCTAATGAACTTTGTCCCTATGGCTGGGAGAACTATTAACATAATCCATTCTTAAGGAAGGTTCAAACATAAAAAGGCCAGTGCTAGCATAGAATATGTTCTTTGTGTCATAAAATAGATGCCTTGATTCTTATGGGTCTCCTTGCCCAATTCCCTAGGGATTAGCACAACTCCAATGACAGGTGATGCTCTACCCCTACTTGGATTTCTGCATAGGATTCCTTTGTAGACACTCTAGCACCTAATACTGGCTCACTCTCTACCTTTTCCTCAGTGAGGTCACTCTCTCTTCTAAATAGGTGTCTTTTCTCAGAGAGCTTTGTCTCTTGAGAAAACATGTTCTTTGGTTATAGTTGGCTAAATTCGGCCAACCAGTTCAAAAATCACAGGGAGGACAGCTACACACCTGACCTCACTCACAGTGCAACACAGAAGCCTCATTTTCTAAGGAAATGAGGCTGAAAAATAAAGAGTAAGCCCAGAATCTTCTGGTCTCACACTCCCTGTGAATCTAACGTTCATCTTTGTTATAACCTCCTTCTGACAGGAATTGCCTTTATCTGTAGTTTGTAAAGCTTTGAGCATACTGCCAGCACTTTAATAGTAAAATATCATAGAGAACCATATATCTGAATACTATTATGTAGAAAATATGTGCATGTTCACACAGACAGCAGATATATAAAAATACTGAATATGTAATTTAAGGCTGTATTTGTGTTTAAATGTGTAGGTCAAACACAGGGCAAAGTTTTTCTATTACACAAAAAACCTACATGTACACTGGACCAAAAGAAAGCACATAAAAACTCCTTTAATTCTGGATGCTAAAAGGTGCAAGTTCCAACTAGCGTCTGGATGGGTGATTTCCCCAGGGAACCCCAGGTGTTCTGGGCACACGCCAAGCAGTTATTGCTGAGCACTGGGGTTGAGGCTCACCTCATCTAACCCTAGCCATCTGTCTCCCTGTAGAGACTCGGGCACCTCCACAGGGTGATACCTGGGAGGATGGAATGAATGAACCTGCCTGAGTCTCACCACTGACTGCAGGGACAGGCCACACTACTCACTCAGATAACCGTGTAATTTTTGAATAACTATGGTTAGGTGAGATGAATGCCAAACTTGGTGAGTATTAGCCTGCAAAAACCAAGTGAGTGGGAAGATTCCACATCACGGCTGGACGGGAATAAGAAAGAGCAAACCATAAACCCCAAATTCTCAGGGCCTACAAGGAAGCAAGAACTGGTTTAGAATACACAGAAACTCCTGCAACTGCATTAAGAGGTCTTCATAAGAAACAAACAAATATTGCTAAGGCAACTAACATTAGCATTTTGAATATGTTTATTGCCAATGAAACTTTGAAGTATTCTCCCTGTAGCTTTTAGTTACTGAAAAATTGTGATTATTTCCAGAAAGTGGCAGAAGGGCAATTTCTACTTTGGTTCTGATTTGGGTAACCTTCCTTTAGTCACCACAAAAATCAGAATGAAGATCTAGAGGGAAAAAACTCAAACAAATCCACACAACCTGAGCTGGACTCTGCAGAAGCAGGCTCTAATTGCTCCACCTTCTCCTACATTTCAGGCACAAAGGGTAACAGACACAACCCACTGGGCAGTGGGTTTAAAAATTGTTAGTCGTCCACTCATTTCTGCAGTTCAATTTGTTGGCTTTAGAGTAATTCTATCGGTCTCGAAGTTCTACTTCCCATTAGGGCTATCGACCATGAGATATTGTTAGAGGGGTTTTTTCTGCTTTTTTTTCTACCTTCACTGGCTGGAACACGGTTTATCCCCATGTCCATTAAATATACATTTGAACAGCATTTCCACCTGCACTTTGTCACCTCAGGTTCTCAAGGGGTGTACCTCCACTTGGCTCTGAGCTCAAGGGCACCCTTGATATCAGTCTGAGAGTGCCAACAGGCATGCTAATGCCCATTTGAAATAGCTTTTCCTTTGCCTCAGATGTTTTCATGCACTCAACAAATAAAAAGTCTCTGCTTCCCTCCGTCTGCGGTGCTGTAGGACGACCTCACCTCATTCTGTCAGTGAGCTACAGTTGCTTTCAGGCACCTTCTAGACTTTGCTTTCCTTCCTGGAGTGTGTCATGTCCCCCCCTGCTTTAAGATCCAAGTTAGCAAAAGGCTCTGAGTGTATTGATCTAAGCTTACCTTCTTGAAGGTGCTCACCCCATTGCTCTTAATACTGTATTTCTTTTCAAAATGTCCACATTCCCTGGAAAATTAGAAACACCCTATAATTATGAGCTGCTTCTGAACACAAAAGAACACAAATTACAAAGATGGAACAAAAAGCTGAATTTTCTGCAAATAAAACTTTGGCAGTCAAGATAATTTGTTCCTCTGCTGTCAGTAAGAGGTGTCTATATGGGTCACTGAAGAGGTTCTTTACTGGGAATAAGTTAAATTCAGCATCTACCATCTTGTCCTGTGGGTGAAGCATGCTATCTCAAATACGCAATACAGCCCAAACTGGGTGTCATCTTTTTTAAACCTTCTTTTTTTATGAATCACTTCCAAGTCTTGGGGGTAGGACATCACGACAGCCAGTTCCTCAACAAAGAACTGACATGAGAACAAAAGCTATTCCTGAAGAGTTCTCAAAATAAAAGTGAGACAGATGAGTGAGGAAAAGTTGCATGGGTGTTTCATCAAACAAGAACATGGTCAGGAAAGAAGCATCAGAAAATATAAATTCATTAAAGCTGAACTGCCTTACAAAATTGTCAGTTCTGCAGAAATGTGTTTTACGGAAAAAATACAAGAAGGTTCCAACACTGTGAATAGGTCAGGTTTGGACACCTTCAGAGATAACAGTGTCAGTGCTTAACCTGAAAATTATTTCTCATTTTTAGTATATTCATATATTTTACATTCTAGTTCTGTATTGAATAGCAAAACCAGCACAGTTGATTCAGAGTGAATCCTTCCTAGAACCTTCCTCTGTCAGGAGGAATTTCACACTTTCATTATAAATTGAAGCCAAGATAAATTTCAAAATCTTGAAATCCTTTGAAAAATGGAATTTCCATTCATTGCCCAACACTGTTTTAAACCTCAACCCTTTGCCGACAGGCAAGTCAAGCTCTGGCAGAAGATGCTAGTGTCCTTCTTAAGAATGGTTCCTGCTTGGACTCCCTTTCCAAAAGCATCTGGTGAGGGCTGCCTTACTGTAAATCTAGAAAAAGCTGCTAAGCAGTTGTCCTGAAAAACTACAAATAGTTAAGTACCTGACCATATTCAAGACCCTGGGCAATATCTTTCCGCATAATTATTTCTGCTGTTGTCATTAGCCCCAGCACTCTCACTATTTATTACCATAGGTATTTTGAGACTCATAAAAATGTGATCTTACTCAAGGCTTAGGCAACACATGAAATAAATCAGCAGTACTGAACACTGGCTGGCACTGGATGAAACCTGGCTGGGAACAGCTGGATTGCTCTCTTGACTAAATATTTACAAAAGCCATGATTATATCACGGAGTGACACCGTGCGAATATAACAATTTATCAATCACCATGTTTAACTGAAATCCCTGCAGGAGCGGATGGCATTCTCACTTAACAATAAGTATCTACTGTATGCTAATTAAGTCAGTTATTTTGCTGCTAAGCTTACTTCAGGGATATTTGGGCCTTTTAACGACCCATTTCCTTAGCACCCCTTACTTCAGAGGCAGAGAAAACAGAGAGTTCATCTGGGCTGTCACTTGCATCGATACCCATCCAGTGACATGGCTGGAATTACTTGGGGCACATGTCAGAGCAGGGGCGAGCACAAACCAATGCACAAAATCTACTTTGTTTTCCATGCTCCTGTTGCAGTTCCCCTTCCTGCTGCAGGGTGCCAATGGGCAGCGAGTACCACAGCAGCTACTCTGTCATCCCTCAGTCATCACAGGACTTGCTTCCCACCAGTACCAGCTACTTTGGTCTCCTGCCCTTGCACTTCCTCTCCCAAGTAGCTGGTAGTGCTCACAGCGCTGGCTGGCAGCCATGTGTCTAAACTGAAATGCCCGTGTCCCTAGGAAAGGCTTCCTGAATTTTCTCGCCCCACATTTACCACATTAGGCACAACTGAGGGTTTGTTCACCCTGAAACTGCCTGAAGTTTCACCTCATAACACGGGGCTCTCCAACACCACACCCAGCCTCCCTGGCAGCGCTCATCCAAGTCTGTCTGAGCAGAGCATACAGGACCACCTGCCTCTCTGCCAGCAGGGATCTGGCACTGTTTCCATCAGAGCTGCTTAGCACTGGCTGGGTAACCTCCTGAAAAGGTCACTGACCACCTAATGCAAGCCCACCTGCTGTAGGGAAAGAAGGGCTGAGACATGAAGAGCTCTGCCAAAAGTGTGGCATTGCCAGGGAACATTAGGATCAGGTTCATAGAGATGGGAGCAGCAAGAAGACCTGCTCAGGAAGGAGAAGGTTTCCATGAAGATAAAGTCAGCGTGTCTCACTGACATGAAACATGTATTTGGGTACTGGAAACCACTACCACATGGCAGGAGTTTTTTATGACATTTTCCACCTTCTGCATCATGCCAGATTAACTCTCTTGTACCAGCAATGGCATGAGCAGTTCAGCTACCTTCCTGTCTCCTTCAGATTACAGGCTTTACTGCAATGCAAGAGAAAACACAAATCTCCTATTTGCCAGTCCCACTGCACAGACTTTTAAAAAAGTTTTTCTTCAAAATGTCACACAGGCACATGAATAACACAGCCTGTTTGTGTGGATCTCAGGCTAACATTCAAAAGGAACAGGTGGTATCCATGGTTCACCTCTGGAAACTGCTTTTAAACCTTGTCTTTCTTTCCAGAAATCATTGTTCAAAAAGAAGAAAAAAGTTTGGGGTGATGAAGTCTGCTCCCTTGAGAACCTGAGAAGAAAGTTTCCCTCATATGGATCTTAGAGATAGATTTTTATTCCCATTTTCTACATGTTGAGAGTCTGCATAATAATTGTATTTTAGTCTTTGGAGCTCATCTGCCACAAAAGGGAAAATTTCACCTTCTTCTTTCTACCTACAGAGAGGTTTATAAATCAGTAAGCACACAGACATGGGAGCACGGGACTTGGTTGCCCTTCCAGGAGCCCTTAATGGCTCAGACAATCACAGCAAGTGCTCTTTTCAGAAACACAGGGAGGGAGGAGAGAAGTTACGATAAATTTAGTTTTCTTTTGAAGTTAATAACCTCCTACAAAGGCTTTTGGTAAAACATAGACACCTTAACATTTTTTTCCCTTTCAAACAATTTTTTTCTCTATTTTTCCCTCAGATGGTAAAATCTGAGGAAACCTGTCTTTTCAGAAGTAACTGCTTTGTGTGAATGACATCAGCAGACCACGAGGTTACCAGTGGTAAGTTGGCACCCTGAGGGGAATGAAATGAAATCTCTTATCAGCCTACTTGCTCCTCTTCTTTTCTACATTTGGTGCCTTTTGTAATATGCAAAGCAAAGAAAATGTTTTGCTCCCCTTGATTTCTTTCACCTTTTTTTTTTCCCTCAAGAGAAGGAACAATATATTTGACTGGTTTCTTCAAGGTCTCAGCTGCAGCTTCAGGTTTGTTTGGTACCTCAGTCAGAGGTGAATGATTTATACTCCCTCCTCTTTCTGCCTCACATCAGACCTTCTCTCACCTACCACTGGGTTCTCCCAAGACTTGTTTCAGGCAGTTTGAAAACCCAAGGTCTTCCCAGGTAAAGAAGACCTCCATAAATGTGGGTAATGTTAACTTTTACAAATTCTTTCACACAGTAAAGGCTTTGCTGTCTTGACTTCAAAACCATGGTGGAAATAACCTCTTAACAATTTCCCATTCTGGCTATCCTGTTGTAACTCTCCTTATTCTGGCCTCTCTCAGGTCAGAAGGTTTCAGAGGCAGAAAGCGTTGGTGTGGAAGGGAGATGATGATGAGGAGACAATGAGTGAATGTATGGGAAAGAGGCTACAGCACAGGAAGATTCCTTTCCCTGTACATAGGATTTCCAACAGGCGGAGTCAGTATGGCAACTACCCACAAAATTAGGAAATGAACCTGAAAGGTGAAAGCTCCAAGGGAAGATTCCAAGGGGGAGTGACTTGGGTTAGTTGCAGAAGAACATCTGAAATAACAAACCTATCATAATGCACTTTGCCATGGAGGCGTCACCTGGTTTACCAACCATTAGCCCCAGGATAGGAGATGAGAGTGGGAACATTCTGCATATGTTTTTAATAATTCCCATGGATCCAGTAAGCATACATTATGCAAAGAACAGTTTAATCTTTCCTAAACTAAGCTTGGAAACAAAGATGTTAAATCATCACAGGATCTTGAGTCTGGAGTACAGCAGGGGAGCCTGGATGTCATCAGGAGAATTGCTCATATATTGTCACATGCAGCTTCCCAGCAGGTGAGGGAATATGAGGAAGCAGGGAGAGAATGCTAGCCCAAGCTGGGGTGAAGGAGAACTCCAAAAACCTGCAAGGGAAGATCAAAGGTTAAGGAGACAAACTAGACACACAGATATCTATTGTTTTTACAAACAACATGCTTTAATACACTGTGTAAAAAAAAAAAAAAGTATTTTCCTTTCCAAATAAAACAAAAATGCAATTTTCTTTTGGAAGAAGCTGTTTCTGATTCACTACACCCACCTGACACCACTCGATACCTGCAAAGCAGAAGGTGCCTGTATCCCCATGCATACCCTAGGGAGAGGCACAGAAAGCCAGGCCTGGTTTAGGAGCCATCAGTCAGTGAAGGACAAGAAAAGGTGTCAGCCACCTTGTAAGTGTGACAAGGGGAGGAAAGTGGGCTGAGAGGCGTATGGGTAACTTCAGCACATGACAGAGACATGATAGAAAGACATGAGGGATGAGATGGTGAAGACACTGTTTTTTGAAGGATGACACAATTTAAAACAGAACAAGTTTGGTCAAATGTTTATCATAGTCTATCCACAGTTCCTGTTTATTAATTTTAATGATATGGTATCTGTAGTTCCTAGTCAGAACCAAGGCTCTCCTGACACATGCATCACAAGAGGATGAGGCCCTGCCATGCACAGTGCACAGAGAAGGAAGATAAATAGTGCACCAAGAATAGACCAGCAGGATAAAACTATCCACATGACTTTTGAAGCCTTAGAGAGTCCAAATTTTCTTTTGCAGGAAATTATTTTGTGCCAGAAAACTTGTCTTCATTCCAAACAAAGCCAAATGCCACATCTGAAATTTCCCAAACAGGAAAAAACCCAACACACACTATATTGTTGGTTACAAATAGAACATCAAACCTAGTACATGTCAAATGGCTTTCTGAAGAGTATAGGTTTCAAATAATCCATGCATCCTAGCTCGTCTGAGCAGTTCTGTGTACACACATACACACATCTGCAGTTTTTAAAAACATAGACATCTGCACCTGTCTCTCCATTTTGTTGCAGCTGTGTCCTCTATATGTTTCCCAAAAAAATCTTGTTTTGACACAAAAAAAATATTCCTCTCCCAGCAGCCTGCCTTGAGGCTGTAAAGAAAGCTATGGACACAACAGGAATGAACCCAGCAGTGTTTCAGAGACACTTGGGAGAGGGACGTTGGACATACTCCTAAAACTTGGAGTGTGCAATGCTCACACGCACAGACTGTCAGCCTGCCTGTGGCAGGTTTTACCATTTCTGATGGTAACATGGAGGACATGAGAGTGTGGGACTGATCTCCCCCATCTGTAATTCCCTGGAAGTCCAGGCAGCTAGAAGAGAGCACTAGTCATCCAGGCTCCCTCTGTACTCAGTGGTGAGTGAGCAATCCCCTCGGAGTGGGATTCATCCCTTCCTAGATGGATACCTGAGGTAGACAGGATGAATCACCCTCTGAAGGGCTCGCTCTCTCTGCAGAGTCCTCCTGCCATTGCAGAGAGGCCTCAGGCTACCACCATAGATTTGATGCCTGTTACAAGCCAGATAAGAAAAATCCCTCCCAAAATGACTCTTTCAAAGCAGTGTCAGAGTAATCTAAGGATGATCCAGCTCAGACCTCTATTCCACCATGTGCTGTGTCTTTCTGCCTCGTTAGTCTATATCATCCAGCAAAGAATGGGTTAATTTACATCACTGGGAAGTGCAGTGCCTCTGTTGAAAAACTGTGCCCGTGCCAAACTGCCCCCCATTTTTAAATATTGAGATTTTTATTCTGGTTACTGTATCACCAAGAAGTCATATTCTGCCCCAAAAACACTTCTCCACTGTTTAAACCTACAAGACAACTTCCTTGGTTTAAGACCAAAGTCATTCCCAACCTGCCGAGTTTTGAGTGTAGTTTCATCATTTATTACTATACATCAAGCACAGGAAAATTTTCCTGGTAAGAGGTAAAATCATTCCCATTTTTCTCCTGTCCTAATGTCACACATTAGGAAATGTTGGCAAGGGAACCTGGATTACTGTATTTCTTTACAGAGGTACAAGCTTCTAGGAATACATTATATAACCCAACTTAATTTTACAAGTGCTGGTCGTATTCTTTGATATTTTCCACTTCAGGGACCATCAGGTTTCCTCAAGTCCAGAAAAGTAAATTTTTTAAATCTTTGTGAATGCCAAAGGATTAAAGGATGAATTCAGAGATTTAGAGGGAGGTAACTGTTGTGCATACAGCACCAGAAAACCTGTCTTCTACAGTGAGCCCTGCCAGTGAGCTGCTCTGTGGCCTTGAACAAATCACTTCACCTCTCTTGTACTTCTGCTTTCTTGTCAATATTTTTGTCTGCTTAACTGTGTGGTTTCTGGGGCAACTCCTGTGGGTTTGTAGAGTGCCTGCCAGTACAGGATCCCAACATCAAACAGAATGACACTGTAGTACAAAAATAAGGACAGAAATTCAGGAAGTACAGGGATTTGAAAGGAAATGTCTGCAATGTTTTTTAAAACCTCTGATGCTATTGGGGTCTCCAGATCTCCAGGCTCTGAAGATGCAGCAATTTTTTAAAGGACTAAGTGCCTGTCATAGATCATAACAGGGAAAAATGTAGTCATCTATGTTTTTATGATCGGCCTCTATTCTGCTTGGCTTGGTTATGTTTAATACCTGTGGAGCAGGTAATTTTAATAAATAAAAAGGGAGAGAAAGTGAGAAAGTGTCAGCATGAGGCTGGGTATGAAGTTATTGAGAGCAGGAGTGTAAATGTGTCAAGGAAATCCCCAGTGATCCAAAAGGGAATGCAAGTAGCTTTGCAAGCAGCAGAAGCAAGCTGGAAAAATTGTACAGGGGTCTTAGCTTTGCAGAAAGATTTCCATTTTTCAAACTGTAAATCAAACCAAATTAAATCAAAACTACATTTCTATAGCACCTTTCATATCAGGCTCCCAAGGCACTTCACACTGAAGGCAAAGCCACTGAAGTGTTTACAAAAGCAGCAGGTCAGAAGAGCCAAGCTGTAGGGGCTGGGAGGCAGCACCAGGGGATGGCACTGCCTGAGAGGACCCTGCACCACGGCGCCAGGCTCAGCCGCTCCCAGAGGAAGGGGAAAGCCGGGAAACATCGCGGTGCACAGACCGTAGGTGAGGTGTGAGGCACTGGTAAGTCAGGAGTTCTCTCAGGGCCTTGTGAAAGGCAAAGACAACACAAGCACTGCTTAACTGGCCTTGCTCCACAAGGGCCAACACGGAGTGAGAGGAAAGGCAATTAGTGCCTTGCCTGTTCCTTATCCACAGGGTCCAGAAACAGCTATTCGTGCCTCCTCTGTTCCTTATCCACAGAGTCCAGCGTTGGTGCAAGAAAAGGATGCCCTAAAATTCCACCAGTGTACGCAGCCCAGTACCCACAGCCAGAGCTCTTGGGCAGCAGCCAGGTTTTGGGGCACACAGTCCCTTCAGGATGCCCACCTCTACAGCCCATTTAGGAGCAGGAGCAAATGCCTTGGTCCTTCCCTGGCATTGCTGCGGAAAAGACAACAGCCTGACCTGTCCCCTCAGTCACACTCAGACATCTGGCCAGCCCCTGGACCAGGCTGGATGGAAAAATAGCACCACCCAGGCAGCAAAACCTTCAGTTGCCACAAAACAGCTCTCTTTGCACCACGATAAGGAACAAAAAAAGCTCCTGGGTGCAAAAGCTGCAAAAACACTGAAATCCTTTCACCAGTGATTCTAGGCAGGCTCACCTTTCTAAGGTAAATTTCATCTCTGCTAATCCTATCAGTTAATATTGAAATCAAATACAATATGGTATTTGATATGACAGTCTCCTTCTTATGAAGTCAGCTGCAGCATTTTTTATTTGCATATGATTTAATTACATTTTCATTCCAGGTCTTCCATTCTGTGTATGGTGGGTAAAAGCATATGAATTCTGAATTCTTCACATGACTGTGAAGGCAGGAGAGATTATAAAACCTAGAATAATGCTGCAATGTTAGAAAATATGGAAGTGAAGTATTACTGTTTTAGGAATGAGGCTTCAGGAGGATGGGTGAAGTGAATAAGCAATACAGTCCCATTTCTGACAGATACAGAGCAACATTTCAGGTGCCCATATAATTTTTAAGATAGCCACAGCCTTTTTTTTGTAATATACACTGCCTTGTTTACAGGTTTGAGCTAAACTAGTTCTTCAGGAGAAAAACTTCAAAAAGAGCCGAACAATAGGTCATCTCAATTCCAGACAAAATGCAACTACAGCATTGCTGGACTTACTCTCTTTGTTTCCAATGAGTGGGCTGTGGGTATGGGGCTACCTCTGCCCTGGGTTCTCCAATGAACATTTGCTCTGTAACGCTTCTGCTCCCAGATTCACAAGGAGTATTGGAAATCATAAAAATTTTCCACAGAGTCAGAATGGAAAATACAACATTAGTAATAAAAGGAAACAGCTGAGCAAGCTGTTGGACGCTGTGCATCAGTGATCATTATTTATGGTCACTGGTACTGAAAACCAGTAAGACCTCTCAGAGCCAAATACTTGCTTATTAGCTGAAGACAAACATACAACATTCAAGTGCAAAGTAATATCCCCAGTCACCTGTAAATAGTAACATATATTGTAGAATAACTTCACTCTTTGTCACACCAATCGTAGCCATTAAGTGTGAGCTTGATGAAATAGCTGTGAGAAAGTGGTGATAAGGAGGACCCCCCGGTTGTTTTGCACGTATGAGTAAGGATTTGTGCAGACTTGGGATACAAAAAAGATTCCCAGTCACTCATGTCCTCAAATCCTGACATGAAGAGTTAGTGGTAAACTACATTTTTATGTTAAAAAAAAAAAAAGTCTGAACTATTTTTATTACACTCATTACTCATTTGTCTACCACATCAGAAATTGTTAAGGGAAGGAAAATGCTACGTGCTTATATATTCAACTGATACTGTGGAATGGGCAATGGGAAATGTTTCCAGTCTTTTAAGTCCTGAAGATTTTTTCTTGTTCCTGGATTTTGGTCTTAGCTGAGTTCATGATTCCACAGCATTTACTGCCTTAGTTTACCCATCAGTAGGCTGGGTATCACGATAGTGCTGCATCTTAATTCAGAGTTCACATTTTCACAGTGAGCTGACAGAAACAGAAGGTGCTTTACGAATGCAAAATATTGAATTTTTTTTTCTCCCCATTTGCACAAGGTCTAGAACTTTATACAGCAGCTAACATGTTCCATGAACACAGCATAAACTTCCTTCTTTCCAGAATGAGGAGAGATGCAGAAAGAGATTTGGTGACAAAACCAATTCAAACAGGGCTGCCTGCCCATGAAGAATGGTAATAAAAGGCCAATTTTGGTTATTTTAGCATTAAAATGTTTCAGTCGTAACAATCCTTGGCTTACTGGTCATTGGGCAGCACCTGTTAGATGGTACGGTGCAATTAAGTTTTCCATCTTTCTATCCCATTACAATCACAAGGAAAATTTGCTTCTAATACTCTAGTTAACAAGAAGGTAAACTCATAATATAAACACGCAAGTATTTATACTTGAAATTTATACAGTCCAGAGCATAAAATTATTTGAAGTCAGCGGCCCACTGTGCAAAGCTTGCAGTGTTAATATTTCACTATTTCTAGATGTATTTCCTCTAATGTTGAAATTGTGAATACATGGAAACAGAAAAGCAGACAATTTTTCTCTGGATTACCCATTTCTATAATGCATGTGAAAGTCTTAAAAAGTTCAGGACCAAATTTGGAAAACTGGAAAACTGCTGCTTCCTCTGAGGAGAAGGAAAGAACTGATTAACAAGAATTCCAATTAATGACGCAGATAAGAGATGTGAATAGCAGATTTGCAAGTGGCAACTAGTTTTCTTCTTTGAAAGAAATCTCACGGTCTTGTATTTTTTCAAGATCAGATCAGTTTTTCTTGTCATTTTGAACACTTCACATTGCTTTTCTGGAGCTACAATTTTAGCCTTCTATAGAGCCAACATCAAGAAACTCCTCTTTTCATGCACACAGGCATTTCAACTGAGATATATTTACCAAGCAGATATGTGCTAAACATAGGCAAGGCAGCACAGTCCACTAAAGCAAACATACATACATACACACACACACACACAGAGAATTGTTTCAATACAAAAGGTAGAAGAAATACTGATTTTACACAGTAAGTTGATAGTCTGAACAGTTCATCTCATTAATACTGGTGGGCTAGTTTTGCACCATAACAGGGGGTAGAATAATAGTAAAAGGAGAAGTAACTACTTGAAATATTAGGAGAAGTGACTTTTCAACAGCACGAGAGGGTCATGCAAGTCCACCACAGTCCTTATACGCACATTTGCATGGTTGAAGCCCGTGCTCCACCAGGCTTCACAGCCCTTGCTACTCAAACCAGTCAGGGAAATGCTACAAATGTTTCAGATAAAGGCAGATAAAGCCTCACATGTGTGGACAAGATCAGCAAGCTACATACTTGTGCTTCATGAATAAACCACTGTAAATAATAAAGTGACCTCCACTGTGTAATTATCTCAACCACTTTTTCATGCAATGGTTTTGCTAGATGAAAGAAAATCAGAGGAACAGGATTTTCCCATAGATGCTTCAGTCTCGTAAGACGGAATGATTAGTCCCATCTTTCCCCTTCTTTGCTTCTCACACCCCAGGATAGCTCTGGTTTTTACTCTACTATTGGCAGAGGGATATGAGTAGTTCTTGTAATTCAGTCTTCAAGCTTTAAGACTGCTTCCCAAGGCTAAATGGAAGCCAAATCTCAAAGCTGCATGCATCCTCTGGCCTACTGGGATCTAAAGACAACTAATTTCTGCTGGCTGAACTGTAATAATGAAGATTTTGAGTGCTCAGTGATAAAACTGGGGAGGCCGTATTTAAGGCAATGGAAGTTATACCATGTGCAAAATTCTATTCCCCAGACCAAGATGAAAATGCTGTTGTTGAATGTTGCACGGATAAGACAGAAGAAGAGTATAATTTATGCATTATAATTGAAATCAAGGAAGCATTTCCTGCTAATGCTGTCATGCCTGCTTTGCAAGGCTAACCCTAATGACCAACAATTGTACTTTTTAATACAATTTCCGAAGCAAGTGGTGGCTAGGGAATAGTCCCTTTGGAACACACACCACACATGCCTCCCCTACATTTCTTCACGTACAATTCACAGATGATTGCTTTGCAAGACTGTGAATGCACAACTTACTCACTCTTGAAGAGTGAAGTGTCCCATAAAAGCATTTACTAATAGACTCTCTGGCAGGAAAATCCACCTCTGTGCAGTTCCAAGCCACTCTAAACTTTTTTTAATCATCTAATGAACAGTGATTCCCTTTCACTGTTGGGAATGGACAGGCAGGTTTGGAAAAAAACTAAGAACCAATCCAAATCACTGTTTTACAGAACAAAGTAAAAAGCCTGTGTGTTTCTAGCTTGAGCAGGAAGCAGAGAAAAATGAATTATTTCTTTGTACTTCTGACACGAGAAGAAGCTGTATTAAGAAATGCTCTAAAAAATCCATGATGTCAAGATTTTCAGATCAAGGTTTACAGGTGCTTTAGCTCAAGGCTGAAGATGTTCTGGTGGCATATTGTTTTCCGGGATAATCATGTGAAGTACCAAACCCACCACTTTTTGCTGAAGGGATAAGAATGGTCACTTCTTACGAGTACTAGGCAGGGTACCTTTAATGGAGCAAAAAATCATGGAGAACAGACTTCCCACTCACCTTCCTAACAGTTTCAGGATACTACCAACAAGACATTCTACCTACTGTCTGCATTTGCCTGCACTCAGACTAGTTCTACCCTCCAGTATGAGGGTCAGTCTAAGGAGGTACATTTAGGCAGAAGGACCACCACTGGTAAGATCCACATCCTCACATTTCTTTCCTTCTTATCATTTCAGCTTAGCCCTTCCTTGTTTCTCCAGCATAACTACTTAAAGCAAGAGTATTAGCAAATGATGTAGCAAATCACTGATAAAAGCCACTGGTCATTAAAACAAGAAGGCATCCTGGGTTAAAGAACTAATAAGATGGCATTAACACTGCAATTACTGCCACATTAGGCCACATTAGTGCCACATCCGTATCTGTGCTAGCAAACTCTTGGAAAACCAAATCTTTTTTGTTAATTGTTTTTCACTATGCTTTTGTCTCTCGGGCTCTCGTGATTCTCCTGACTGCAAGCTCTCCCATTGCTTTCAGATCTTACACAGAGAAGTGTGTTGGCTCCCAGCGAAGAGAATGCAATAAATACACACACCAGAAAAAAAAAATCCTGAATTTTCCTTAGTTCTTAGTTGCCTGAAAAACACACAAGAAAGATTCATGGATAAATCCATACTAGTGTTCCATACTAGTGTTGACATATCATAGAAAGCAGAAAGACAGCTATGAGAAATTAGCTTTTATGTAGCTGTGTCTGCCAAGACTAAAATCTTTCCCACCTCCAGTCACTAAGGGTCTTCCTAGAGTAAAATCCCTTTTGGATTCTAAACGAAACTGCTTTTGATTTTATTCAGTCGAGTATAAGATCCTCCTTGCTCCTAAATGTAAAGATACAAGATCAATAATTTCATCACAGTAATAATTTCTACTCTGAGTCAGATAGGAGTTGTTGACAGATGATGCTCCATCTGTCACAGTATTTTACAGTAACAAGCCAAAATACAGCAAAAAAAAATTGTAAACTATAGTGTTAGGAACTGTCGCAACAGAGCATCTTGGCTTTTTGGAAATACAAGTTGTTATAGCAAAAAGCTCTAATTCAAAGCCTGGATTCTAGGACAGGCATGGCTTTTTAGCATCTTAGCACAATAGGGTTTTAATCTAATACTGCCTGGCAAGGCAGTATTTAAAGTAGATTTACATGGGCAGACAACCACACACCTGCTCTCCTCACACTTGGAACTGGACCGTGCAAGCCAGATCCCACCCAGAAGCCATGCTACCATGCTTGCACAATCCCCAGTTACCACTCAAGTTATATACTCATATTCCCCTGATTCAGTGTTCAAACAGAGCAGCCACATAATGGTCTGTGTCTCTTCCTTCCAGCATGTGCAAGGCCACGTGTTTAATGGGGTTAAGCCAACAAGTATGTGGGGTAGGGATGGCAGATGGTATGGAAACAGAGTAAACTTGGGGAGGGCGAAGGCTGTGTGATCCCTGCTGGCACCAACTAGCACCCACTGGTGAGGAGATCCTATGGTTCTCACCTCATCCCTTTCTCCTTCTTTTCTCATTAAAGTGGCGAGAGCAACAACAGATTCAGAATTTGGATCCTCTGCAAGGGTACACTGTTCCTTAAAATCTATGCCTCTGTCTAACCTCAAAGTGTGTCATTCAATTTTCTAACCCCCATGTACTTCCCTTTCCTTCCCAGATCATCAGAAAGGTGAAGGCAGCAAAGACGGATGATCCTGCCCTTGAACTGGCGCTCATTTTCCAAGTCAGTTTTCTATCACAGACTCCCTGCTAAAGCTGTTTCCCAGTAAAACACATAGATGTGGACAGAAACAAACCAGAGTGTCTGATGCAGTAGAACATACTGGAACATAATGCACAAATCAATGATCACTTCAAATTTAAAACTTCATGCAAGTCACACAAACCAGAACCACTCAGTTTTGCATTCTCTGTACAAAAAGAAAGAGATTAAGACAGAAAAGAAAAAAAGCATGCATAGGAAAATTACATCGAACTTGATTTATTTTCTGTCTCTGTCGGTATATTCTGGGCTTAATTCTTCTTGTATCACAGCTGTTTCCCTCCTTTCCACCAAGCCCAGTCCAATGGCACAGCTTCCTCAATGTTTTCTCTGTCTTCACTGGGTGAGCAAAGCCTTTTCATTTCACACATCATTTACAGCTCGCTGCTGTGATTTCAGAAAGTCAGTGGGCTTTTACCAAGCTAACAAGTGAGATAAACATTTTGTGTGTCTGCTAATTCTAAAACTTGTGCAGATTTTCTGACAGTAGGTACCCTAAGCAGTCAGGGAAATTCAGCGGTTTCAATTCAATTTGCACCACATGGCAAACAAGTTTGCCCGGGAGTCAGTAAATAAATCAGGAAGAAAGAGAGGGAAATAAAGAACAGACTCTTCAAAGTCGCATCCTACCCTTATAATACAAACCTAAAGTCTCTCAACTTCTTGTGTATGGAACGTGCCTCACTAAATTGATTCACTCATTCCTGGTTTGAACCAAGAGGAGAAAGGTAAAGATTTCTTTCTTTTTTCTTTCTTTCTTGTCATTGAGCCAGATCTAGACACTTTCTCCTGCAGAAAGAGAATGACTGCTCACTCAGGGACAGACACTGGATAATGCATCCAGCTGCCCAGTGTGTCCAAACTGAATTTGTATTTTCAAGATCACTGGACATGAAAGACACAAAAATCTGGATATCTATTCTGTACATACAGGATTTTATCTCATACTCCCCAAATTTAATGGCAAAGCTCCTGTTTTATTTTAAAGGTACAGAACCAGAGCTCTATATGTGCATATGTAAATTGAACAACTATATGTTCAAATAACAATATGATTTAAAAAGGTAAATTACAGATACAAGTCAGGTGTGGTTTTCATGTTTGTCCAACTGTATGTCCAAAGCCTTTTAAAGTGTGGTTCTATTTGAACAAGGAGAAACAGGAAAAGCCAAACTAAACAGGAAAAGTGTGAATTTTTCTGGAGAGATTTTTTACGTGAGAACACCTGAGTCCATTCTTCTGTGCAGCCAGAGATAAGATCACTTACAGTCAATATGCCACCCTATACTAGAACAAGTAAAAAAGGCATTAAAAAAAGGCATTAAAATTTTGCTGCCTGGTTTGTTGTGTTTTTCTTATTTTCACATCGCTAGTACCACCCTCCTATGTGCAGTGAGCTTTGGCACCACAAAGTGACTAATTCATTCCGGATTCTTAGAATGTCAACACCATCAAACCTCAAGATCAAAATAAATTAAATGAAAGAATTGCATGTCTTATTTATTAACAACAATAGAAGAAAGGGAATGGTGAACCATTTCAACCTGGATACCAGCAACTGGCAAGCAAAGGGCCTGATTCTCCCACTTTCATTGAACTTCATTTAATAGCATAATAAGGCACGATCACAGCTAACAGAATTGGCAATAAAATGGCTATTCAAATTTAATCAGTATGGGAGAGTAAGGACTAAAAAAAGGATGAGGGAAAAAAAATGGATGGGTGCCTTCTATCTGGCATCGCAGTCCGGAGACTGGAAAGTGATGATTGTCGCATGTTCCTTATTTCACACAGCAATATGTTGTAAAGAGGATGGAACCAGTCACATATGTTCTGGGCCTGGCTGGGATGCGTCTGTTTTTTACGAGCATGAAGAGAATGTTTCTCCACATTAATCAGGACTTAAGGAAATACATAGCTACATCTTCCAAATCAAACAAGAGAAAGCCAGAGTGAAGAGGATTCAACCTTTTGAAGCAAAGTTACACTTAAGGGAAAACCTCAAGAAATTGGAAGCAAGATGCCTCCCCTCCTAAACTTTAGACTCACATTCCCTTTGCCCTGACAGCGCTCAGAGAAATACCCATATTGCTAAGGGATATCTGTTGTATATACACCCCAAGAAAAACAAAGACCTAATTTAGGAAAATATTAAAAGTCTCAGACCTTACATGTATGCCCAAATTTAAGCATGTGCTTAAATGTGTTCCTGAAAGAAGCTCCAGTTGTATAACCAGTTTATTTCAGCTATCATCAACCCTGAACGGCTAAAAAGTGAACCATCAGCATTTTAGTTATATCACATCAGAGCTAATTTTTAAGTTTGTCTTTTGAAGGATGCTGAGTGCCATATCTAAAATATCCAAGGTCTTTTTCTTTTGGAGACAGAATATGCAGCAGATCAGGCAGAAATGCACAGGGGTCTCTGAATATTTTTGCTGTAGATTGCTGTGCAAAACCAATTATTTCATAAATTTAAAAAAATGCAAAGCAGGATATTTCAAACAGGAAACAACATAAGTAGCACTGGTTTTGAGAGAAATAGTCATGTTATTATGGAATAGTAATCCAAGCAAGCTTCTTTATATTCCAAAATATTGTTTTATATGTGGCATTTCATATTCTTTTTGGTGTGTTTTTTAAAAGAGATGTAATATTTAGGAATTGAACTATTAGACTTCAGTAAGCCTGTTATCTCAGGAAAAGAAGGACTCATTGCAAGTGCTTGAAAAAGACAACAAAACAGTGAAGGGAAAAATGCCTCCAGTGCTGAAGATATTTTTAAGATATCATTGAACAATGTTAGCAAAATTAACACTTGTAAGAAAGTAGAAAAGGAGCAAGAAGCAGGGCTCGGGCAAATGCTAATTGGGGAGTTTTTCAATTTCCTGTTCAGAGGGGCAAAACAGTCTCCTGGGTAGAGCTCCTCTGGGATTTGGGAATCAGGAACTCTCTCCCCAGCCATTATTCCCTGAATTCCCAGGTGACTCTTTGCATTTAAAGCTACGATCTTGATCTTGATCTGCAGAACAAAAGCCACAAACTTTGTGTAGCACTTTGAGATCTGCCATTGCAAAACTCTGGGCCAGGAAAAGGAATTCCAAAATCTGCAGTTAGTTGTACACAAGGGTAAATGTATAAAGCAGATCGTAAGTTTCTACCACCAGACTTTCTTTTGAAATCTATTTAAAATTCAAGTCCACAATAGTAAGATACCTGAGTCTTCTCTCTATTAAAGACTGAACCAGCAGAAAGCCCTAGTGGTGAATTACTGCCTCTAGTTTTTCATTTTAGTTTCATCATACCAAATTCACCATATTTCTGGAAGACAGTCTCTCATATATTTAAAATTACATTTATATGAAGCCTTTTCTCTCCAAATACTTGCCCAGATATACACAAGTTGTACGTCATTACATCTTTGAGAGGCAAATAACCAAAATGCCCCTTAAAAAGGGCTGCACAAATGCAAGGGAAGTAGCTTGCCCATACCCCCCAAAATGCTGGCCAAAAAAATTGCTTCCAATTCCCTGACATTTCCAGTGAAAGTATTTGCACAGCAGTGCATTAAAAGCTCTGTGTCTTGGGGGGAAAAGAAGTAATTGTGGGTAAATTTGGGGTTGCAGCTGTTATTAGGAGGAAAGACATATATTATACAGACCTTCATTTGCACTCTGCAGCTGCAGCTCCCATCAGTGGAATACCTTGAGGACAGACTGATGCAAAACATCACACCTTCAAAAGCAGGGGAGCTGTTACTGGGCTTCTGGCATCCCAGCTGGGCACTTGTGAAAATCTTACCTATAATGGCATTTTTGCTGATGCAATCCCTTTCTGCCTTTTATTTTTGTTTTTGTTTTGGGTTTTGGATTTTTTTTTTCAGGATGGGTACTTCAAGCTTCAAGCAAAATATACAGATTACTTTTCCTTTCTCTTACTGAGATATTAGCGGGGTAATTTCTGAGAGTTCACAGCAGGACAGAGAGAGAGAAATAGTAGCTTTAAATTGCAGAAGAAACTCTACATTTTATTTCTTAATGTAAATGTGGCCTAAATGATGATTCTTAGTTTTAGTGGAAAAGGTATTTTAAAACTTAATCACAAAAATACTCTGTCTTCCTCCCCTCATGTCTTTCCAGTTGGAAGTTATGCGCATTTGAACAAAGATACCACATACTTCTGGATTGAAAAATTAATGTGGTCCCTCTCTCAGACATTAATTGCCAGGAATGGTTTCAGAAAGAAATACTAAGGTGAAGTCTAGATAAAAGAGTGCTAACAGTAAATATTCCTCAGCTTTTTTGGGATTCAGACATAAGAGTCAATGTCCCTGTAATTCTTGGCCCAATATCTCAGCCAAACCTATAGCACTGTCATAGGTTTACAACCTTCTTTTTTTGTTTCTTTTCTTTTTGACCACTCATTAGACTTTGGGACTGTAAAATGGCCTTTGTTCCTGCCAGCAACATTTTCCCACCATCCAGATTATGGATTCATGCAATTCCTTTACTGGGACTTTTTATACCCAGTATAACCTTCTGACAATCATGCACACTTGCTGTAAAGGAGAAGAGATATTTTCCAATGTCTGTGTTCAATTATTAGCGTCATCTGTAATGAACTATTCCAGTTTAATTGCAGTATTCGTCTCTGTTGTACTATGGACAAAATAAAACATAATAGAAGATTAATTTAGATATGAAAACTAATGTTAACAGCAATTATTCCAACGCTTAGGGTGCTTTTTCAATTTGCTCCATCTGATGAGGTGATTCTTTGGAGAAGACCACTAGACTGATAAACCTGATGCACAGAGAGTTTAACACAGGAACACACACGAACAGTCGCACATTCGTAAGTTAATGGCTCACCTCTGAATTACAACACAGCCAGTCTCTCCACATCACAAGAAAATGTTTGAGGGAGACTATTATATGTTCAGCCATGGCTGGATCAAAGTTTATATCAAGCGATTTGACAAAATCAAAACTGGTGTCTATCTTGGTGCTGGTACAATTTACACTTAGGGCAGCAGTGAGAAGAGGCTAAAACTTCCCTATTCTCTTTGACTCTGGTGTACTTGTCCGTCACTTTGAAGTGAAAAAGGCATCATTTATGCTATTTTTTTTCCTCAAAAGCACTTGCCACATTTGGGGACTAAACTTATTGTGACTACAGCCTGATTTGTCAACACTGGTCAATTCAAGTCTTCCATGCCTTCATAAGTAGCTGTAGAGGAGCAAATTTTAGTTTTTACATAACAAGAGGGTTGGGCACGTAATGCCAATGGCAAATCCCATATTGCTCCGTGTTGGTGATGTGCTTGGTTGATAGTCTGGACAATATTCACTTTGACATACACTTATTTTCCAGTTTTCTACAAACAGCAAACCACTAAGATTAAAGAACATGCTAAACTGAGCACAGAGAAAGGCTTTTGAAATAAGTACCTTAACTCTTCAGAGAACCTTTTGTTTGTGAAATGGCCATAACCCTTGCATCGTAATATCTAATTTTACCTAATGCCTCTCCCTACAATATTCTGTAAGGCCCAGGGATGACAGGGCCTATAAAACTATGTTGTTACCCATTTTTCCTATTAATGGAGCACCACTTCTTCTGTTTGTTTCCCATCAGGAACCCTGCTGTACAATGTCATGTATAATGCATTTCTATAGCATGTAGCTGAGCAGCTCTCTTCCACTGGCTCTGTCTCACTTTGGAAGGAACAACCTGCCAAAAACCACTAAGAACCACAAACAACCAGAAATTAAGGCTCTGCAGGGGAGCATGTCAGTGCCTTACAGCAAGGAAATAAGAAGCAGGGCTACGGCAGCCCACAAACTGATCATCTTTTATCACAGTTTAGTTGGCTATCCTCACAGCAGCTTTCCTACGTTTCCTATTCTTTAACTTCCAACCCGTAAAAGGACTCCCATGGCTGAGGTACAAGGTGCTTAACACTCACATCCTGTTAGCACTGTATCACAAACCTTTGGAAGCACCACTGAACAACTTGTTCTTCCACCACCACCAAAGCAGTAATGGTGTCATTCTCACACGCATCACTAGCTAAGGTTAAGTGTTATATCTTTTTAATATCTCATGCACTTTCTACCCAGGACTTTCCTCTGGTGTTGGGGGATAAACTAACTACTCACTTGTGTCTCAAATGTGTGTAAATTAGCATTTACATTATATAATTTCCCATCTGCACACACATTAAAGAGATACGTATTTCAAAGTTATTCTTCCAGGACATATAATGATTCACACTACACAAACTCCTCACCTGTCAGGGCAAATTATTTGATTTACATATGACCCCATGGTGCACAGAGAGAGGTCAAGCAGCCATGAGCTATGATCCTGCCTGAAACCTCTGCAGATCTGGAGTAATGGCAATGACCACTTCCTACAAGCACTGTGCCCACAGCTGGCTGTCAGGGAAGAGTGCAGTCAAGGTCACAGCAGCACGTCCCTTTCAGGACAATACTTGCCATTGCCTTGGGGGAAATGTCTCTCTGCTTCTCCATCTAAGCAGCCCTCTCCTTTTTGAAAGACAAGAAATTTCCTGCACTTTGCCTTGTGTTTTTGCATACTGCAACACAAGTTGCTGTATAGGTCAGTCAACACACGTCCCCCTCCAAGTAGAGAGGTTTAATAGTCCTCTCCTGACATCTTCTTTAATAAGCAGCCTGACAGGTTATGCAGCTTCCAGTCATTTTATTGCTACGAGCTGGGTAAAAGCTAGTGGAAGATGGTGGGCGTAACACTTCATCCTTTCATTCAGAATAAATTCAGAGAAGCCATTAAGGTTCTTTATGAAGCCAGATGTTTGAAACAATAATGATCTCCACCCCAAACATAACTACGTGCCATCTCCCAAAACAAAGACACATGTGGACAGAGAGGTTTCACAGGCAATTATATTGTGAGGGTTTGTGCGTGACAGAAACAGCAAGACCAGAAAAGATGAGGAAGAAGGAAAAAAAAAAAAGACCTTGTCGCTATTGTGACAAAATGGGAAGAATAAGCATCTGGATGAGCAACGGCTGGGGCAGAGAGTCCTGACCCTGTGTGTAAAGAGATTATCTTCTGCCAGATTCCCCATGGGTTCAAGGGAGCAGTTTCTCGTGCATTCTTTGTCATAATACAAGATTTCATTCAGACCACCTGATTGCCTCATCCATCTCTTCTAACAGAAGAGCAGCAGTACCCTGAACTTTGGGTAACTTCTCAGGTCAGATACGTGTAACACATAACCTAAAGGATTTTTAGTGTCTGTGCTTACACACATCATCTAATGAGTGAATTAAACTCAGATTGTGTTTTGGGTTTGGGGGTTTTTTTGACGACTACACAAGCTGTGCAAACTTCCACTGTTTAACCAGTTCTGCGTATATAGTTTAGTGGAAAAATTACCTGGCCCTGGAGGACACTGATGCCCAACATGGAAACTTATTAAGTGTTTGGTGATACCAGTTAATTTGCAGTCACAATAACATTTTGCATTTGCTTCTCCAGAAACAGTACACACCTAATGGCTCCTCAGGTGTAATAGCCGGATTCCCTAGCCAGCAATAAGCAAAGGGTTACCATTTCTTTAACAGATATCCATAATGGTCACATACAAGGGGAAAATGTGAAGGAAAGGCGAAAAAAGGGAACTGCCATTCTGCAACCATAAACTGCATACTCTTCATACATTAATTGCTATAATTTGAAGTACATTTTTGTTTTAGCCATTGGATAGATGCATTGCAATTCAAACTCTTCATATGACTGGTTTTATTCTTTCTTTTCTTACAGCTCAAATGAGTGCAGTCTTAGGAAAGCAGTGCTTTGGACCACTTATATTGATAAACAAAATGGAGAGCACGATCATGCTTTTGAGTGAGCCATGTACATCAACTGTTCATAACCCTTCCTCCTGTCTCACTGTACTAAAGCAGCCAGCTTGCAAAACAGCTTATCTTCAGCTGCACCAAAGCATCATGTCTTTCCCAGCTCCTCTCCTATTACCAGTGCTTCCTCCCCATCATGCTCTGCCTCTCTGCGTCCCCTTCACTTTCTCCAAACAACACTTATGAAGAGACAGAAGACTGTTCTCCACTGATCATGACAGCAGTGTCCTCAATCTCTGACTCCACCCAGGAATAAACCCTTTGCTGTTTTCCTCAGCCCTTAACTAAAGACTCCACTTCCCAAACACTGTTCCCTCCTGCACCCTGCAGTTGTCTGTGTGCATCTCCTCATTCCACTCACTGGTTCCCTTCCCCAGCTTCCCCAGCTGCAGTGGGTTAAAAAGGAAGTATAAGATGTTGCCTGCAATTGATTTTAATTCTTTCCCTTGTGCTGCCCCTGCAGGCACGAGTTGGCCAGCCCAGCTGTGGCACTGAGTGCAGCCAGTTCTCCCTCACGCACAGCCTTCCCCCAGCAAGCTGTGACTGATCGCAGATGGACAAATGCACACGTACAGTCATATTTATTTCTTTGCATTCTCTGGAGTTTTCTTGCAGTATGAGGTCTAGCAGAAGAAAACATCTGCTTTGTTTGTATTTTAAGGTAATGGCTTCTTCCACAGACCTGGAAACACAAATACGACAGCAACGAACCTTCTGTGGGAGAAACAGAGAGGGGCTCCAAACTGAAAGTGAAATGGCTGAGAGCAGCTGAAGTGTTCAAGCAAAATGAAAATAGAAGTCTTGAGAAAATAAAAACCAGTGAGAGCTAATGGATTTTTGAATACTCTTTTTCCTTTTTTTTAATAAGGCCCTAATGTGTTGTTTTAAGGAAGTGAATGAGAAGAAATGTGAAATTTTTCTGCCCACTACCATCTTTCTAGAAGAGTCAAAATGATGCAGAGTGACTTTGGCTTGGACAGGCATCTCAGATTTCTTTTCTCCCCATGCATAACATTCCACAAATCCTTTTGCTTACTAAGTCATCTACTGGGTGAGAAGGCCACAATATTAGACCATAAGTGGTAGAAAACCTAGCATGACCATCTGCAAGGTTAGAGTGTAACTCTGTTTACCATTGGAGCTCCTCGTTTTGTGACAACGCTTTCCCTCATGCCGAGTGTTCTTGAAGACCCTTTCACTCACCAGTAGCTGCCTGCAAGGTCCAACATGAGGATACAGACTACAAATTATGAGCCACATCTCAAAGGAGTGAGATATAGTGAACACCACAAAAATGTTGTGCCACCCACTAGATCAGGGCTCAAAGACCCATCCAGCATGTCCTTGAATGCTGCAAGGGATGGGACATCCACAACTTCCCTGGGTGACCTGTTCCACTGCCTCACCAACTCCACAATAAATAATTTCTCCCTGTCATCTAATCTAAACCTGTCCTCTTTCAGTTTAATGCCATCCCGCCTTGTCATATCACTACATGCCCTTGTAAAAAGAAACTCATCGTAGCCCCTGTAAAAAGAAGCTCACTTGTAGCCCCCACTTTGGGTACTGAAAGATGAACTTCTGCTCTGTCCCAGAGTGAATGCAAATGAAGAGCCCTAGAGTACCTGTCAGTCCAGGACTAACCTGTGAAAAAGCCAGAATGAGGAAGGGTGGACAGGAAAGGTCCTGCAGTCCTCCATGATGCCAGGACTAAGACAAAAGACCAGAACAAAACCTGCACAACAAAAGCATGTGAGAGCAGCTGAAGGATGCCATCAAAAAGCTGTGGATGGATGCATGGATATTCAGAATACCCTACATATTCTAAAACTTGGTGCATAGAGCTAAAGGAAATCAAGAGCCTGGTGATTCTGAAAAGATGAGGCTTGAAAGTGGGTGGAATAGCATAGAACATGCTTTTTGAAACACAAATTGACTGGTGGAGTGGTGCTGAACCTGCACTGTGAAGATTGCACTACTGTAATTGCATGGGGTAGTTTTCTAATGAAAGCCTGTGTTCTGCAGGAACTGATGTTGCTACCAGAAAATGTTGGTACTAACAATCCATCATGTCCCAGATCAGTCCAAGATTTGGTTTTCTGGAAGCACATCAAGGTTATGGGTTAAGACTGGCTCTTTTATTGATATTACACCTAGCTATACAAGTTCCTAATTGTTCTTATTTATTGTTGAAATAAGGAGAGATCATAGGAACTCATGGTGCTCAATGTGTGGCACAAGAGGGTGTACACATCCTTTCAGTGCAAACGATGACATTCCCAAACAATAAAAACGAACAAGTAAATAATTTCATCTAGAAATCTCATCTTTAAAAGGAGATCTCATGGAGGGATCCTGCCAGACACTCACAGGTCACCATCATTAATGTGATGTACCTTATTCAGCAATTTGTCCTAAGACTCTGAAGAACCTTAAGAGATTTAAAAAAGGAAATATTTTAAGCCTTGTGGAAACTTTATTCATCTTGGATTCACCTTGGATTTTACTATTTGAGACAGAAAAAATTAGCGACACTTTCAGGGGATGGACAGCAGAAATAACAATTTGAAAATCTTCTTGCTGAAATGTATTTAAATCACAAATGCTGACATTTTACTGAAATTACACTTCTCCAGTAGAGGGAATGTAGAAGAAAGGAGGGCTGACCCTTCCTGTCTTGGATGATAAATATTAAATCTACTTGAACTCTAATAATTTACATAAATTGAAGCAACAAACAGAAAAGGCCTGGTTGAACCTAAAAGAGCTGGAACATTTCTCATGCTCTGGGAACCCTTTCTCATTTCAGTGTGGCTCAGTGTCCTTAGATGTATTTCCTAGCTTTCTGAAGATGAAATACTAAAGCTATTCAGCATTTTGCCACAGTTGCAGAAGAACATAGAAAAGAGGAAGTGAAATTACAGGAGCAGAGACTGCCTTTTGTTATTACACTTAAGTTCTACTGTCATGCACTTCAATTTCAAAGAGCAGCATTTGTAGCTAAAAGGAAAACTCACTCCAGCACTTAAAACTAATCAGAAATAAACAGGAAAAAAAACATTTTTGGAGGAATACACAATCTTTATCAGAGGAAGAATGGCCACCCTTAAATACAAACAGGGAAGACTGACAGCTGACCCCTCAAATAAATGGCCATAAACCTTTCATCTGTTGGGAACAGTAACGAGTGCCTGAATATGAATTAACTCTACTGCATGAAACTGAATTTCACATTTACCACTATCTGAGAGTGAAAAGAGAATGTGTCCTTAGAGTGTTTATCGATGAAGAAACTTCTCTATGAAGAACCACAGCATGATTATAATTTTTAAAGCAAGAGACCCAGTGAGATGTGGAGCAGTTGTCATTCCCAGAGTAGTAATTTACCACAGGAGACTTAAGAGGGTCAATGTGTCCCTCAGGATTGGTCTCTGAATTAGGACACAAAACATCCTGACATCTTCTCCTGAATGGTTCCCAGAAAATTGGAGCATGGGAATATATAAGTTTGCTGGGGAGGCGGCCAGTATGGGAGTATCAGCTTGGTGTCCTCAGCTGTGGACTGGAGGGACTGGAACAGCAGTCAGTGGCTGCCAGGGTGAAGGAGTAAGTGGTTACTCTGTCACTATCCAAACTCTTCATTATCATTCTACATTCACAGCTCCTGCCTTCTATGAACACCAATCTTATTTATGACATATCATACAGCCCCTGCAGTAAGTGAGAAACTCTGGCCCTCAGTGTTTCAAGAAAAACTGTCTGGCACTGCATTAGCATGCAAAATGAATGAGGCAGGAGACCAGCTCCAGCAGCTCCCCAAAATAATATGCAACAATCTAATTAAACTTTATTGTAACTATACAAGCGAGGAAACAGAATTAAGGCTGGGTAGGCAAGCTCAATTTTGTCATTTCCTTAGCCTTTGAGTGTTTGCAATTTGATAGTCTTGTCATGTAGGGTTTCTAATAGAATTTTGTGCATTTTTAGAAAATAAATTAAATTATGAACTTCTAGATCGTTCAGCTTCTGCTAGGCCAGCAAACTAGACCAAGACAGAAGTTGTGCAACCAACTGGACAAATTCACTGCTTTCTTCCACACTGGTTTTTCTATTGTCACTGTCCAGCAAAGGAGCTAACCTTTCTTCATCAGTGCTTTATTGGTCAGAGAGAGAGAGAGATTTCCTAAGCTAGAGATAAGAGCGTGGCACTAGCATAGTTTGGTACTCAGGGAGTAGAGTCTGCATTCACAAGAAAACACTCTGTGACTACCAGCCAGTAGCACTCAAGGACACGAGGAGAGCCAAAAGATACTACAGGACCAAACACCAATCCATCCCCACATCTACAGAACTGTTAAAATTATACAGTTGGAAGTGTCGTTTTTTAAGAGATCTTTGTTCTTGTACCTATCTCAGCTTACACTTTCAAATTAAAAAATTGCTTCTGGGCTTGATATCAAATGCTTTAAATTGCAGCCAAAAACATAAGCAACTCAAAATAACCCCTTTAGAATGGAAACTCTTGTACAACCTTCATACTGCTATGCCTGGAGTACACTGCCAATAAGATGCCTAAAAAGAGGGAGAGAAGCTCGGGGTGGGAGTGAAGGGAAGAGGAATTAGACTGAAAAGGAATGAAAGGGAATCCCACAAGGAGCCAGCAGAAAAGCTCCAGACATTCTGGCAGTTCTAAGAGTTTGTTCCAGGTGGCAAAATAGACACTCACTCGAGGGGGACTTTTGATGAAAAAGGACTAGGGACTTCAGGGCACAGGCCTTAGGAGACCTGCAGTAACTCTGAATCTCTGCTGTATTGTCTGCCACGGCATATGATTAGCTTCCTGTGCTGTAGCGCATTGTAAAGCACTTTATAAAGCAATGAATTACACAGCTGAAGTGGAGTAACCACATGCAAGCAAATACGACAACCATTATGCTCTCAGCAACATCCCACACACAGCCACGAACATTTGCATTAGTGCCAATTAATCTGAGGTGGTACAAACTCAGCCAGGCATAGGATTTGTTCTTTGGTGTGAAGGAGGAAGGGAGGGGAGAAAAATATCCTTTTGTCTTCAGAGAGGAAACATCTGTAGGAGTTTTCAAGGGCTCCGGTGACTTTGTTGAGCGTGGAGCGGGGGAGCGTGCTATTGAGTGCTTTGATCTCACCAGCAGGTGACACTGCAGCAAGTGGGAGCAGCTATAAAAAGTTTGAAGCATTCTAGGGACAACTCACACAACCGGCGCGCAAATGTGTTTAACGCGTGTGACTCACAGTTGCCGAGAAGTGGGAACATGCAGCACGGGCTGGCCTTTTGGTTTCAGCTTCTCGTTGTGTATTAATGTCTTCCTTTTCCCCTTGCTGCCCCCCACCACTGCTCTCAAACACCGGGGTGAAGCAGAGTCAGGAAGGACAATGAATCTTTTAACCCTGCCACACGTGGAAATGCATATGACTAAAGCACAGCCAGGGAAAACTGTTCCAACAGCCCTACCTCTCGCTGAAATCAGCAGGAAAGCCATATCCTTTAACGTCAGTGCCTAACAGAGGAGCCTACCAAGCACTAAAAGAGTGTTGTGCTTTTCCAGGTCCACGTTGCAACCAGCCACTCTGTACAAGAAAATGATGATGGCCTCTGCAAAACACAGGTTTTCCTGTGATGTATTTATACAAAAGAAAGCAGACAAAATACATGAGAATTAATAACAGATTTTACCTCTTCTACCTCTCTCTTCCGACTGGAACTCCCAGGAGGACTGACCCTACATAACTCTGGGTTCCAGGACCTGTGTTTCTAAAGGATCAGGAAGATCAAACTATTTCTACATGATGCTCCAGTACCATAAAGAAAATCTTCCTGCAGCTGGACATCCAATGCACAACAATTCACATGTGCTAACTTACTGAGCAAGGCCTGCACTGCAGATTCTGGTGAGGGCCATGGCTATTGTATCCCGCTAAGGGCAGAGTGAAGGTTGTCTTACTTTGTCACTCAGTGGTTCCTCAGGTGCAGAGGGGATATAGGCAGAGCTGCCAAGTTTTGTTCAGCTCCCTGTGTAATATATTAATTTTGTAAAAGGGTCAGTGAACTGCTTTACACCTTCTAGACTATTTGCATGAAGCCATCCATATAATTTCCCAGTGAAGACATCCTGCTCCAAACAGCAGTGAGAAATTGTTCCCAAATCCTTCCTGCTGCACATAGGGGAAGCCAAGAGTCCTTCTGAGAGAGTCTTCAGAGAGTCTGAATGTTATTTGCAAGATATGATGGGAGGCTGCAGGGCACTGGCAGGCATAGGCGGGTACCAACATAGGGTTTAATGCCAGAAGCATTTGTAACAGCTTGTACTGTCAGTCCTGCCAATGCATGGCTGCTCCACTCCAGGTGTGTTCAGTACAGAGAGAGTGGATACCTGGTGCTGGCACCTGGCACAGTGCAGCCGAAGTGAATATCTGTTGTCTGCTTGAAGTGCATGTGAATGTGTTAAAAACCAGCTGGAACATGTCAGCCAGTGACAGAGGTGCCAAAACCAGGGTACTGGGCAAGATGCAGTCACAAGCAATTCCAAACAGCTCCACAAAAGGTTGACAGAAATGCAAGAATTCAGTGCTCAAAAAGTGTTTCTAAGTGCTTCTACTTCAGCCAGCAAACTACAGGATATGAATAGCCATTCCATAATATTTTACACACATCTCTGGGAATGTGGGGGATTTTTTTACTATTATCTGAACTAGAATGCTATAGAGTATCAAAAGGATGTTCTCTTTGGAAAGACATAAGCAATTTTAAACCTAATCACTTAGTATACATTTGCAGCACTACACCCCTCCTGTGTCCACTGCAAGTGCCTGTGGTTTTACAATCACACCTTCCCATTGATGCGGAGTTACACAGTGAGGGCAAAATGACAAGGATAAAGAAATTCAGAGCTGACTTTGCAACGAAAGCAAACACCTAGCATAAACCAGTTGAGAACCCACATTTATTTTGACTGGGAGCCCTTGGAGACATTATCTGTGATGACCATAGGTTAAAAAAAAACCCCATCTAAGTGTGACTCTTCTACGGAAGATGTTCCTTCATTGACTACAAGATACACTGATGGACTTCTGACTCTTTAGCTTCCACTGTTCAATTTCCTTACAATTTCTAATATGTGCACTGAAGTAGACAAGTGAGGTTATGTACATGTTACTTCATGTACATCAAATTATCAGCATTACAAAACTGCAGTGGAAATTGCCTACCTTGCAAGACCAAGAGAGAGAAAGAAAGGGGCAAACTGCAAAAGGGCCAAGCATTTTTTCTCTTCATCACTCCCACTTCCTACATGAAAGATTCACTGGCAAAATTTGCTCCTAAGTTGTGGTTTTTTGGAACAACACTCTCTAGTCACATAAGCAACACTTTATTTTTCCAAGTGTAGTTATTTAGTTTCTTCACATTTGAATTTTCATGTCACTTCTCTTCCTCTCTGTAGTTTTTGCTTTTTTAAACAGTGTGAACACATTCTGTAATTATTGCTGACAGCCCAATGTTTAATGGTGTTGAGTGTCTTTTATGGCACAGTCAGACACTCGCTTAGAAGACAGCTGTCTCTGCTTAAAAAGTCGCTGCCCCTTAACTCTTTATCTCTGCCCCCACAACTCAGACATGGCAGCTGCCCGTACCTGCAACCCGTTGAAGCAAAGCCTGTTTCCCTCCACCCTGAAACAGCGTGAAAGAGCTCAGGGATTCGGTTACCGCACCTCGGCAGAGGGGAGCAGGAACAAATAGCTGATCAAGCAGTAACTTGTTAAACCACCACAGCTGTTTCTCAAGCAAACATCCGACTGTGCCCTCGGAGCCAGCGCGGCGCACGCGGTGCTGGAAGGGAAGAGGTTTCCGAAGCTGGGAGATGCTGTGGGAACCGTCCCACATTCCGGCCCTGCCCCAGCTGAAAGCCAACCGCTGTGCTGTGACCGCGGCTGCTCTGCAGGCTCCCCCGCTCTGTCTCCCAGCCTCCTCCTGGCCCTCTGTCTTTTCTCCCTGCTAGTGCCAGAAGTACCATCGCGTACTCCAAGCGCGGCTGAATTTTTCCAGCCGCTTTCATCTGCCGTTTCACGGGAACACGGTTGATATGGCATGCTTCCCGGCTGTTTTCATAGAAGACTGGCCCGGGCAAGCACAGCTTTAGATAGCCTGGGTGTGGCTGATTACCTGGTACACAAGTCAGGAAGTGATTTGATTGGCGCCAGTCCCAAGTAATGTGAAGTAACACAAAACTCATCTATCACCATGCAGTACTTACCAGATGAACCTTCACGAAGAGAACTGGCCTGACCTGATAATACAGTATTACCCCCAATAATTATGTAATTCAATACTAGTGCCGATTACCCACCAGGGAAGGGGAGGGGGGAGGGCAATTGCAGCCATCTGTGTTTGTTTGCCTGAATGTTCCCATAAAAGTGTTCTCAGTGTACATCGTGCTCACAAGTGGCAGCCTTGGAAGGTCGTTGGGACACCATTCAATGGGGCAGTGCTGTGCCACTCTGTGTGTTGTCAAACTACACTGCTGACACTGCCAATTTGTTGTATCTTGAGATTTTTGAACTATAGCAAAAGAAGAGATGTGGAGTGTGCGAGAAACACAGTCCCCTACTTTGCTGAAGAGAAAAAAACCTAATCCCTTGTGCAGTCTTTTATATTGCAACAAAAGCAACTAATACATTTTTATGTTATCTGTTCCCTTGCTCTGCACTTCAGTGAAGTCAGTTTAGAGCAATTAGTGACTTTCCTGCACTGTCTGAAAGAGCAGGCACTTTCTAGTGCTCTTTCAGCTTACTTCCCAGAATTATTTTTTTAAATTAATTCCTCCATTGTATCAGCACAGTAGAAGACAGGCCTAATACTTTCATCATTTGTAAGTCGGCATATGATTTTATACCATTTATACAATTCTGTAGGAAATGAAAGCATGCCTGCTGACAGTGTTCTATGCAAATGGTTTGCAGGATTTTCCTATAGCATGAAGGCCAAAAAAAGGACCACTGTGACCATCTTATCCAGTCTCACCTACCATACAGGTGTGGCTTGAGTAGAGCAGGTCTTGACCTAAACAACTCTTATGACAGAGAATCCACCGCATCCACCTCCCTTAACATTGAAAAAGCTTTTCTTTCACCCATCCTCTGGGAGGGGGGAAGGGATCAGTAGATACATTTTCTACCCCAGAAATGCTTTGTGCATGGTCATCCTTGTATGTGATACAACAGAGGAATACATCATTGCAACAGATTACCCATGTCCTTCCACCTTCCATCACTCTTGTCTCCAACCTTGATCTGGGAAGAGTTAAATCCAAAAGTATTATAATAGGTCTTTTTGATTCAATACTGATAAAAATTTCACAGCAAAGACAATATTCAGCTTTTAAGAAATTAGTCCTAAAATACAGAGGTGTAAAATTATGCTAGTCTCTTCTCATCTGGTTTTGAATCATACCAGAGGGTTGTATGGTGGAGATAACATTTTCCTCTTAAATCTGCAGGATTTTTCCATTAAGTTCTATATAAGTTTTTCATTGGTTTGCTATAGCTAGAACCAAACTGTACAGCTTTCTTCCCTCCAAAGGAGGAAACTAATACTTTCATTTAATAAAATTGCCAAGGGAGATGCTAGGAAGTCCTCTTAAATATGATAAAATGCCCTAGTAATGTACGCATTTGTAACTGATATTCCATTGTGAGAATTAACATTTGGAAATGAGATGATTTTAGAAATAAAATCCAGCAAGTAGAACTCTGCAACGAATCATCATGAAAACCCTGACACCACGAAGTGCTCAGGGCAAGGACCCCATGCTTCCACCATAGCAATTTTGTAGGTAGCATGTGGTGAATATTAGTACCGCTCTCAGCTGTGCCTGGGCATTTAGGAGTATTATCACAATAAAAATCACCAGCACTATCACAGACCTTTCTAAAAGCCATGGGTTTCACAAAGGAGAAGCTAAAAAGCTCCATGGGTATTCAGTTTATTCAGTAGAACAGCTAATAACTGATCCCGCAGTCCTTATTCAGGAAAGAATCTTATTCCTAAGGGGAATTCAAGTGAGCTCCATTAGCTCAAATGCTCTTCACCAAATAAGCAGTAGCCCCAGAAGACTGGAGACAGATAAAAATGTTCCTTCCTAAACCTAGCTGCCAAGTGGAGTCGGGTGAAAATTTTCAAATGGAATTTCTACAAGGGCTTAAAATCAAAGGTATTTGATTTGTAAATTTTTGTCTGAGTAGGAAAGCAAAATCAGATCCCCAACAAGGCAAAGAGGCATAGCAACTTTAACAGTATTATTACTATCTTTGTTTAAAAATTTCAGCATTGTTCAAGCCATTGTGCTTCTGCTGTATGGGCTTGACAGAAACTGTTTTGCTGGTCTTGGTGCCTGGTCCAGAAACGAAATACCATGCCAGAAACAAATAGGTTATAGATTAGGTTATACAGGTTTCTTACTGTTTTATACACAATATATTTCTGCAGTAAATGGAAAGATGACAGCAAAGGTATTGCAGGGCATTTACGTTCATTAGTATGGTCAGCAGTCAGGAAAAAGGCAGCTGATGTTCAAGCATGAATGAAGTTGGTGTGGTTAAAGCAGCACGTTTCCCACCTTGCTACTGTACCCACTCCTGCAATTCCCAGTCATGCAAGCACACTGCTGATTTCACTGGCACTGACTGAACAGGTAAAAAGCAGTCTTTCCCAGGAAGTTGCAGGATTTAGCCAGAAAGCTGTTCTTCAGAGACTGAATTACCTATTTTTTTTCCCAGTGCATCATCTTCAATGTGCAAATTAGTAGCAAATAGTAATGTAGGCCAGTTAGAGATGGAAAGAATTCTCCAGACCTTACAAGGGTGTCAAGTGCAGTTCACAGAGAGCAAAGTTAATGCCACTAGAGATGGCCAAAGTTCACCTATGAGCAATTCTCTGATGGGTGATTGCTTCTTCCATTTTGCTTTTACAAGGTTTAAGGTGCATAGGTAAAATAAGATCACAGAGTGGCTGAGATGTTTTTACAAGTGTGGACAAAGAAGGCAATTTTAAGTCTTTTCTGAGGTGTGTATAATTACAAGTGCATTTCAGATGTTGTTAATATGCTTAGGTGCTTAGGGAAAGCAATCTTATATGAAAGATAACCTTTTAATAGATTACTTTATTACAGCAGCACTCAGCTTCACTGTTACGTTCAGGGTTGAGTTAGCCTCCCATGTTTTCTACAGGTTTATAACTTGGCTGTAAAAAAATCATTTGAATTGAATATTCATGCCAGCCTATAAAATTTCTATACTCATTTTCAAATGTAAAAAACTGGTTAATCTTTTACAGATACAAATACCTACTGGCTAAGGAAATAAAGAAGGTTTTTATTTCTTTTTTTTTCTTTTTTCTGTTCTCTTTTGGCAGTCACCTAACTTCATAACCATTTCTCTGTAAGAAATATATTTGGCAAATGATTAGCATACATTGATTAGTTATTACACAGGAGAACTGTTATTGCAGAGATCTTTTTTTAACTTAATCAAAGCTTGCATTAGACAACAGATTGCAAAACCTCCAAAGGAACCATTAATAAAAGCCTTTTAAAAAAATTAAGTGAATTTAATGCTTATGAAAACAAGAGATTGGTGAAGTTGGCCAGAGCCAGTGATGCACAGACATCCTATAAAGCTTTGCCAATACATTATGGCCCTGGACTAAGACTTTCCTACTATTTCAGCCATGAATTCTTTCTGAGCAGACACTGTTGTTCATCACAAACTGCATGGCACGCTCACAACAGAGGACAAACAGCTTCTAGAATTACATTCCTAGCCTGGGCACCAACATGGTGCACCTTAACTGTGCAGTAGTCCTGCATGGTGCCAGTGGATCGACTCACGTGAGCACAGTTTGGCTCTGAACTGTTAGCTATGACTTCAGCTAGAGCTCAAGGCCAGCTTCCCAGGACAGCTTGGCAAGCGTGCATGCACTACATCATGTGGATTTGCAGTGGCGCAGTTACAATACCTGATAATTCAGTTCTGCAGAAAATCCTGCTCACCTCCCTCTCCCAAGGAGTCTGTTTAAAATCAAGTTGGGATACTGGCACAGGTAAAGTAAGCAAGATTTTGTTCTCAAATTCTCTACTTTCTGATGACATGACTTGTCTTCTGTACTCTGTGAGAAAAAGAAAACCCTTAGGACTTTTACTGGAGCTCTTTAAAGCACTTTAGGTTTTTACTTTCTCTTTTCTATTCACACTGTGCATCAAGTATTTTTAAAAATAGGACCCTGACGATGACCTCAATTTTTTGCACCTGTGTTTTGAACAGTTTAGTGAAGACCACCAAAATACTACCACTTAAACACTGGCTCCTGAACATACACATGCTTTCACGGAGATAAAGCCTTAAGTTTACGCAAAACCAGCAGCATTACCTGCCTTTATTCAAGTAAATTGATGGTCATCTGCTTGATGGCAATAGTGCAGGGACCCCTGTGTTGCATGTGGGTGTCCTGAGCATTCTGCATGCCCTGTCTCTCTGTTTTTTCCCCACTTCCAAGGTAAGGATGAGAGTAATGCATCTCTACCTTCAGAGCCATTGCCATGACTGATGCTGCAGAACACTGTTGTGTGGTGCTCAGACACAAGGGCAGATACCATGCACTTTACATAGACATTTTTTCCCAGCACCTTTTTGTCCAAGGAAACATAAGGTGGGTGCATCCCTTTGGAACTTGTCTTTTTGGCTCCTTGCAAGTGTCCAAAAGAATCACTGCCGAGTAACTTCTTGACTTCTTTACCTCAAGAGAAGTACGTGAGCATGTGTCAATACACAGACCTGCTACACAGGAGGTCACATTAAGGTTTTTAACATGTATCATTAGTGGCACTGCAGAGTTTTCAGATGAGTAGTGTAATATGTTATATGGTACTCCAAAGGATCCATTACATTCCACCAGTACAAATTCACTTTCTACACAAAGGTTTGGCATGATTAATGATCTGTTATGGTCTATTGATTAAATATTACTTGCAAGAGAATTGCTTAAATACATATTTACAAGATAAACTAGAACAGCTCACAGTCATTACAGTCTTTTGTAGTAATTAATAGGAATGTTATGTAAATACACATTTAAGTGATTTATATAATAGGGCTTCAAATAAGCTGTTATAATCTATCATGCTGTAATGAATTAGCTCCTTTACTGTAGGTAGGTATCTGACCTCTACTGGAGTATGACAGACCTGCTTATATGTCTCACTGCTCTTGCCTACTTTCAACAGAAAACCATGCCTGAAAAAGCTGCTACTGGAGAACAAAAAGAGCAAAAAAGATATGGAGGTAATAGTAAAACGGGTTCTTAAAAGCTCTGTAGTCATCTTGGCTATGGAACGAATGAACACCTCTTTGACTGCCTCACCTGCACCATCAAGGCCCAGGAAGGCTGCAGGAAAGATTAAGCTGCCAGGCAAAGAGTATGCTGTATACGGAGAGGTTGCCTCTCCCTTAGGTGCCTTCCTTCCCCTGCTCCAGAGCACAGCATTCACATGGCAGAAGAGACATGAGAATGAACTTGACCTAAATCTTCTGAGGAGTGTGAGGACCATCAAACCAGACTGGACATGGGAACAGCCCTGGACCTAAAACCCAAGAGGCAAATTGCTAGTATTTCATGGGGCACAGTGACGCTGCAGTCCTGATGCTCATAATGCTAAAGGAACAAGTAGTCGGCACCATCCTCCCCTAGCTAGTGCCTAATCCAGACACAGGAACCTCACACAGTACTGCTCAGGATGGCAGGGGAGAAACTGTCTTTGGACCTGCACTAAACACAGAGATTTTCAGTCCTGCCTCCCAAATAAAGAAATCTGAGGAAATCACTAGACATCAGGGAATAGATGCTGGAATTAATTTTTAACTATATGACTTGCCTTCGACTTGTAATTGTTAAAATTAATTGTCATTCTCTAGATTTTCAACATGCCAGAAAAATAAGTTATTTCTGGTAGTTTTGGAGTGTCTTCCTCACTTCAGTTTGGGAACAACCTAACATGCCATGATATGACTAAAACAGGCTCTCAGTTACACTCATGGCTTCTTAGGACCATATTTTTCTTTATTTTGTTCTGAAAAAGAAATAAAATAATTGCTCATTCTAAGATTTCATATTATTAGTTTTAATGATTTCCCCTTCAAAATGTTCCTTCAACACACACTCCAGACAAAGCAGTCAGGTTTCCTCTGACCTCACAGAGTGTAGAGACTCGATTCAGCTATTACTTACCTTGATGAGGCTATCTTTCATATGTTATTCAACTTAACAGGCAGTGACTGGAACAAAATCATGAACATTATTCGCTAATGGAAATTGGACTTGGAGGGCCACCAGATGTTCTATGCAGCTACAGGTCTCACAGGCACAGGGGACAATGCATTAAGCACGTTTTGGCATAGTAGAGACACTCCTTCATTCCCCAAGATAGTGAACCGAGGCAGTGTCCTGGGTTACCATACAGGGTGTAACTAAGCAATGTATTCTCCCCCATCTGCATCAGCCCTGATGAGCTGCTAATGACAGGACGTCTGCAACAACTGCCCGGTGCATGCTTGGCTCCTCAGATGGCAAGCTGGGTGTTAGAAAAGATAAGGGAAACCCTGTGGTGGGGTAGGGTCTCTTGTCTTCACAAAAGACACAGCTGGGAGAGCTTCACCCTGAAAGCACCAGCAAGAATCACACCCATCCTGAGGAGGCCCTCTCTGTTAATGGCCATCATGGACAATGGGCAGCTGGAACGACCCAACCGCCCAGAACCTCCCAAACCATCTTATCTCATCATTCCGTTGTGAAATGCTCCGCCCTGGGGGAGGTACTGGATGTTCCTGCCAGAATATAATGAAGCCTGCCTGGACCCTGGGTTCACTCTCCAGCACAAACTCCAGGAGCTGCAGCGGTCCACCGCTCTCAGCTGGCTACAATCACCACTTCCACCAGAGAGCAACTACTGCTGAATTGGACTTCAGCCTTCACCCTGACCAACAGGCTGCCAGGTCGTGCTCTGGCCGTCTGGTTTTCCCCCATTTTTCTGTATCAGTGCATTTATTGTAATCTTTTAATTGAATTGTAATTCCGACCTGAAATCTCTCTCAAAGTGTTTGTGTGGGGGTTAATTCCTCTGCTGGTTCACTTTCAAACCAGCACAGGCAGTTCACCTGCATGGCAGTCTGGAAGGAGACCCTGAGAAAACCCATATGTCTTTGGGTGTGCGAAGGAGCCTTGGTGCCATTTCTGCCTAATGAGAGGGATGCATGACTACGTCAGCCATGGCCCACACTGTGCTGTGGATGCAGGGGCAAAGAAGATGCCTGCTCTTGTTCCCGGGCTCCAGATGCAGCTCTTGGAGAAGCTCTGACAGGATGAGGGTGGTCCTCCACACAGCCACTTCTGAACTCATCTGAGCTAACCCTGGTGGGGGCAGGTTTGAGCCCTCAGCCGGTAGGCAGCCACTAATGAAATCCATTAAACTGTCAACATTTAGGGAACACTGTTTTACAAAACCACTTAAACATACCATGCAACAGACAGCTGAATTAGGCCTGTCTGCCTGTGTGGAGTCATAAAGAGCCATGTTACTCTTCAGGGGATTGAAAACTGCTTTGCAGAGCAGAGCCCTGATTTTTTCATTTTATTTTTAGTGATTATTCAAATGTACCTAAAACGGACAAGTGCATTTTTACTTCCTTCAGAGAAAAAAAAATTTCAATCCTGCTGTCAAAGCCAACAACCACCATCCAAAAAAGAAAAAAAACCCAAGCCACTGATACCAAATGGACTTTGAAGAGGTAATTTGAAAGCAGGGGAGAGACACGAGCAAACAGGGCAAATGTCTGCGTGCCATTGGAGCTACCCGGCAGGGTGTTTTAAGATGCTCAGAAAGAGGTCAGAGCCTATTGCAGGTAATAGACTGCAATGTAGCCAGCCGGTGTTCAGGAGAACTGAGCTCGGAAAAAAAGATGAGGATCCTAGGCCCCCGAGGCCACTGGCAGCTGCTGTGCATGTGTGTGTGTGTACGTGCCACAGACTGACAGAAATGACAAACCGAGTCGTCGGAGAGAGGTCAGAGCAGCTCGAGTCACTCTATAAGAAGCCCCGCGGGGTGAGCAGTGGTGTGCTACTACCAGCATGGGCTGCTAAAGGAGCAAGCCAGCCACCTCCTCCTTGCTGGAGGTCAGGGACTGTGACTTGACTGGTAGGCCATGTTCAGTAGGAAAATCGAGGTGTGGGAGACAATTTTGAGCGTGAAGGGGAAGAAAAAGTGAAAGGAGTGCTCACCGTCATTCCATTTTCTGCCCAGCAATGACTCGTTACAACAGATGCATTGTCTGAATATGTTAGAGGAAGTTGGTTTCACAAAGGCTGCCTCTCTTGTGGTCCATCTACTACTGGAAAAGACACAGGGTGCTTTCAAGGAGCTTCCAACAACTCCAGGAACATTTTGGAAAATATGCTGTATTTAGATAGATCTTTTCTTCTTGCACTGTCCTGTTTCTGTCACTTCTCATTCATATAAACCTATATACACAAGAAAGATGTTTATGGTTAATCTCATTACTGCTTATTCCTTGACCTGAAGCCATAGTTTCCCACCCTGCCCAAACTGGACTAGAGGAGTTTCATTTTCCTAAAAGGTTTTGGATTTGAATTGAGAGAGGCAGAGGTGACTATTTAGACAAAGAACAGATATGATATAGAAAACACAAGACAAACATCAGTGGAGTCCTCATCCCCAAATAAATCTGTGTTCTAAGTAAACATGACAAGGAAACATGCTCTCTTGTGATCAGGAGCACTTGGTTTGCTGGAGTGAAGTTTTCAGGAGAGGGCCATTTTGTGATGCATACACAAGGGCACTGAGCACGACACGATGGCTTTTGACTCCACAGGAGAATGACAGCCATCAACTAGCAACAGCTGGTGGCCCAAGAGGAAGAAAGGTTTTATAGTCACTCCCAGTCTCAAGAAAAATTCAGTCTTACAAACCATCACTTCTGTGACATCACTGCCATCCCCCTGGCAATGAACAGTGATGTCATAAGACGAGCATTAAAACTTCAGATACATATAAAATATACAGTCAAAACAGGTAAACACAGAAGTAAACCCGCAACCAATTGTCATGCAAATTTCCCTAGTTATAACTACTGTAGGAAGGGGGAAAGCAGAAAAACAAATGATACAGCCACACAATTGGTTCTAAATAGAATGTTTTTCAAAGCTCACCCAGAGACATCACTGACTCTTTAACGTCTGCTTTTCCACTAATTTGTATCCTGCCAATTTACAGGCTATTTCAAACACCACTTCTATTTAATAAAAATGCAAAGTACAATGGGGAATTTATGTAAACAGGGTTGGCAAAATATCTTTCTGGAACATTTTGGAAGGAGTCAGGAAATTAATGAATTAATGAATGGACATTTTAATAGATCAGTGTAACTGGGATGTAGTCTAACCAAAACAGTAGACCTGACACTTTATTAACATATAAATACATGTAAAGTGAGCTTTAACAGAGTAAAACCCACTTTCTGATGGGAAGCCTCCTAAACCTTTAAAAAAAAATCTGTTATAACGTCACTACTAATTATTATTATTCTTCAACAGTAGCATTATAAACAAAATACTTTTCACTCTAATATCATTAACATTTAACAAAAAGAATGGATCATTATTCTTAGGGTATGAGTGTGAGATTACGGTCTAATTTTTGAAAAGCCTCTACTAATTTAAAATGTCTTATCAAAGTTAATGTTTAAAGCTAAAATGACCTAACTGGTCACAAGGCTTCTTGGAGTACAATAGAGAAAGAAGGAAAATTAGATTTTCTGCATGATGGATGAGTTTAGGAAAGCCCCAGGGGAATTATTGCCTAATGTTTTTCAAAAGATTTGCTTTTTGATTTCATGATGGTGGACAAAGGAAGGCTATTCAAAGGACCTGCTTCCGTTTCCTCCTGCTTAAGCTGTCCACAGGACAACAGTACCCCATTATTTGGGTCCCCAAACTCAGATTCTTGTGCTGGATTGAAGTCAGCCCCAGATGACTTAAGCCAGAAGACATTTCAACCAAAGAATCCCTTCCATAAATATCTCATGGCCACATATGATGTTCTGAAGTTATTAAATTGACAAAGGAACAATACTTTCATGTTACAGAGGTCAAAGGTACACTAACAGTACACAAATGGGTATATCATAAGCAATTTTAAGAGGTATCAAAAAACCCCCCAAAATTGCTGGACATTTTAACAACTGATCAGTCACTTACAGAAAGATTTACTAGTCATTTACTAGGCCTTTAGCAACTTTTTAAGTGGAGAGTCCTAATATAAGCTGTAGTAGTTTATGCAGCTTCAAATTTTAAAAAATGAACATCATCAATTCTCTTCCCAGCCCCATATTTAATAAGTAATAGGTCTCGTTTTCCAGATTGCTGAGTAGTCTGTAATTCTCTTCACTTCACTGGGAGCCGCTGTAGACTCAGCATTTTCCAAAGCAGGCTAATTATTTAGTTGCCCAAACATGATGTAAAAAATCTAATTCACAGCTCACTATTACAAAAGTAACTGTCTTGCACAAAAGTGGCCATATTCTGGCTCTTCACACAAGAAGGGAAATAAGAATCTTAGATCTCCACAGGCAATGAGTATGTTCTAAGGTATCATCAAGACCCAGGAGCTGGGTTGGCAAATAAATCAGCTGTTTTTATTGAGCTCTGCACTATCACAACCAGACCACTCCTTCCAACCAAAATAACTGTTTGCAAGCTACTCCAGGTGTCTCCATTCTGTCATTGCCTGCCACCTCGGCACACTCAGTGAGGGAGTGCGAGCACCCTGAAGGGCTGCTCTTCTCCAAGGGAACAGAAATGGGAGATGACTTCGCTCCCTCCCACATCAGCTGGAGCTGCTCATCCCATCACACCTGTAAGGTGCCTTTCCCCTTCACAGACAAAATACCTTCATGTATAACCTCTGCTATGCACTTGTACGGCACTGATATTAAGAGGAAGAATTTGTCTCGTAAGCAGGAAAGAAGGCATTTCCAAGGGAGACTTTTCATAGCAAAATCCTTGAAAACCATGGAAGGACTGAAGAAACCAAGTCTTAGAGTCCTTTGGGTTACTCTGAGACAGTCTCAAAAGAGATCAAATCTCACATACCAAAATGAGAGACAGGTTTCCAATAAAGCTCAGTATGCTGAGCTGATTTTGGAAAACATTCATTGAATTTAGTACCTGAATCAGAGTCCAGCTTATTCTGAGAGATGACACCTATCGTCCAAACAATCCAGCACGTTAACTGCTTTGCAAGATTTTCCTGGAATCTAGTTTCCCTCCCTTGTGCTACCATTACTTCTGGCTTTATTAGCAAACAGGTAATTTCTTGGGGAGGGGAATTCCTTAAAATAACAGAAAGACCTTTTTTTCATCCAAATGTGGTCCCACTCATAAAGGTAGAAGATATCCCAAGTTGTGTCCCACGTGGCCCTTCTGCCCAGACAGCACCGAAGAAAAACCCAAGACATGTTTAGTGGGTGAGGGATGCCCACTCTGCATTTAGGGGAAAGGAGGCAGGGAGAGTTGAAACTGAATTAAATAAATGATTACCTTATACTGCTTTACCTTACACCTAAAGTATCTGCTGCCTAAGAAAGTTCTGAAAATTCTTGCTAAAGCTAAAAAGTCAGTTTTAAAGCACGCTTTAAAGTGAAAGGCCTCATTAAGGGTCTTAAGGAAAGCTAAGTACAGCAGTTTCAGATGCTTTTCACAGACACAGATACTTTGTTTCCTCATTTAGTGTCTGTATAAGCGCTGTGAGGACTGATTAAACAGAAACAGAACACTTCTAGCAACAACTTCCATGATATCCAGTTTCCTTTCAATGTCTGAAACAGCGTGGATCACTTAGTGTGCACTGTTACTCTCTCCCATAGTATCTCAGAAGACACAAAAGGAGAGCACAGAACAGAGCAGCTCAGATAACTGAGATTTCAGATACCTGTCAAAGTGGAATATGGCTGACTGAGACCGCTCAGGGCTATTGACAGCTGGCAAACTGCATGGCAGGCTTTTCATATACATGCACAGAAGATGAGGGAGCCAGCACCACACAAGTCAAGTTCCACCTGCATTTACCTATTTGCCTGTAAATGTATAAACACTGCCTCTAAAACCAGGCCTCAGTGCCATCCACGATTACAGTCCAGACCAACCTAGAATCAAACATCACGTACAACAGAGACATATACTCTTCTATAGGCATTGGTTTCCAAGCAAGCACTAACTTATCCTGCATTTTGTCTAGCTTTGTCTTTTATTTTCATTAAAGTTAACTGTGGTAGCTTTACAACAGTTTAAACTAATGGTTAACCAGACAGATGAAATCTCACTAAATGTTGTTTTTAGACTGACTCACTCAGACATGAACAACTTCAGCGAAAGTACAGAGCATTGAAGAACACAGAGAAATGCCTTTCTGCCTTACCCTGATGACAGGAAGCCTTCATGCTTTTCTGCCACTAGACCATATCTGCTTTGTAAAGTTGACAAGGATTGATTGAATATTAATAGAACATCTCAGAAATGAGGTCATCTGTGTCCCAAGCCATGAAGTAAACTTTGCTCTTCATCTTGGAAAAACTAGCAGCAAGCCTGGATTAGCTAGGTGCATTACGCAGACACATACTAACTCAGTGTAATCACGCCTTCATCTGTCTTCCACTTTTTCTTAACTACTCGAAGTTATGCTTTTTTCTTTCTTTGTGAGAGGTAAATACACCAAGGAGGTTTGAAGCGTGATTCATTAGTGCTGTCCTGGCTTCACTGGGGTCACTCCAGTGTAGAACTTGAGTAAATAAGGAGGCAGTCAGATTTTTGGATATTTGAATATTTACAAAAATTTTGGCTATTTGGAGAAGCCTGCCCATGAATGACTGGAGTTGGATTGCCGTGATAAAGCTTCCTCATGACTATAACTTCATATACATTATGATCATTCTGCATTACATTTTATACCTGACCCAACCTATAAACTTTGGAAAGCATCCCTCGGGAATCTGATCCACAGTTAAAACTGTAACTAGCATATGAAGATAAACTAGGCCTAAATCCCAATGCATTAAAACAAAATTTCATAAATGTGTCTGAGAATTTCATGAAGTTCTTGGGTTGGTCAAGCAAGCAGAAGAGAAAGGAAAAACAAGGAAGCCTCAAATGCAGACTAGTTCTGCAGCAATGAAAAAAGACAGAATGAAGCTCAGCTCATCCTCAGTCACTAACCCATGGCTTGAATAAACGAGAAAGAAGATGAGAAAGCAGGATATGAACTAACTTAATTTTAGCTACTCTGCCCTAATTGTATGTTCTGATGTGGTCACTTTCTACCCACACCCTCCACTTGAAGCTGCATTGTACAAAAGTATTTTAATAAATGGTTAGAGAATCATCCAGAAACCTAACAGAGTAGGCTGGACCTTGTAAATCCATAACCTTAGCACATGGCCATCATTCTTCAGGAGAGGTGCACAATATAACCTTGGATAGGTCACTTGGTTTGTAAGACTTAGCTTTCCACCTATAAAATTGGGATGAGAGTATAATTTCCTCTATCTGATGAGTAGTTTTTTGAGCTGCAAGCACTTTGAGGCAGAAAACACTGCTTTGCAATATTCCAGCAAAATAGGGGATCCACCAGCTACTGCCACACATAGATGAGTTTGAAAGAACTGATGTTTGTGATGACAGAATTGTCTGAAAAGATTGAGATGAAGGTCTTTTGTGTCTATAGCTATCAATTTGCTAAACCAAATCTAAATGATCCCACCTGTTCAAAACCAAATTCATTACTTTGTTAAGCTAAGTTTCTTTATATCAGCACTGCTTTACAGGGTTCCAAATAAATTCTGGATCTTTTTTAACTTAATTTGCCTTTCATTCTTTTTATTTTATTATTTTCATAGAATCATGGAATTGTCAAGGTTGGAAGAGACCTTTGAGATCATCCAGGCCAACTATCCACCCAGCAATATCACTGCACCCCCTAAACCACTAAACCACTTCACACAGCGCCAGATCCAGAAACCTTTTGGCACTTCCAGGGATGGTGACTCCACCACCTCCCTGGGCAACCTATTCCAATCTCTGATCACCCTAATGGTGAAAGAAAATGTTCTAGCATCTCATATGAATCTCCCCTGTCTCAGCTTAAGGCCATTTTCTCCAGTCTTCTCTCTTCAGGCACAGCAGGAGACCGACCCCCACCTGGCTACAGCCTCCTTTCAGGGAGTTGTACAGAGCCATGGGGTCCCCCCTGAGCCTCCTCCTCTCGAGACTGAACAAACTTGGCTTTCTCAGCCGTTCCTCGTAAGACAAAAAATTTTACTATATTTCACCAGTTTTCCATCACGGTTGCTCCTTTGCTTCTCCTGCTGCATAACCATTTGCAACAAGCTTGGGTGTCAAGAGAGCTGTTGGGCTCTACTTGTGGTGTTCCAATGTCTCTTGGGCTTTGACAGAGCAAAGTGTACACTGCCTTCTGACTAATATCAAACAGGGACCTTGGCACTAAGGGTTTGAAGAGTTACCTACCCTTGCTCAAGCCTCATTATCTCTGCAAGTACACAGCATTGGGACAATGAAGGATGTCACTTTCTTTCCCTGGGAAATCACCTTACAATCAGAAGGAACACTTGCCATTACTGTTAGTCTGCCTTCCAGAGTGCCAACACATTATACAACTCCAGTAGAAAAGAGAGAAAGAGAGAGAAAGAGAGAGGGAAAGAAAGAGAGAGAGAGAGAGAGAGAAAGAAAGAAAGAAAAGAAAGAAAAAAGAAACAAAGAAAGAAACAAAGAAAGAAAGAAACAAAGAAAGAAAGAAAAAGAAAGATCCCATTCTACAGAAAACACAAAAACTTGATNCCCATTCTACAGAAAACACAAAAACTTGATGATGGGATCTCAGTACCCAGAATACTGAGCCATTGATTTCTCTGAAATGTCTCTGCCTTACAAAAAACCTCATACTCCATACATATGTATAAGCAGAATACTCCTTTTCCTAAAGCAAGGATTCTTTTGCACTCACCTCAACTTGGTTGCTTTTGTAAAACCCACATTACAGCTTGAATTTTAAAAAAACAAAAACAAAACAAAACAAAACCAGAGAGAGAGAGACAGAGAATGGCTTTGTTAGTTCAAAATATATACAAGTTGTTGTTAGCAAGAGAAAAAAATGTTTGCATTCTTGACCTTTACAGAGGTAAGACAAAAAACAACTAATTTTTCATACTAAGAGCATTCTGTGCCTGTCCCTTGTATATTTTCTTTTAAACTTGCCATTTTGCTGTTGCAGCTGGGCTTGTCAGTTTTCAGCACTAATGGGTTGTGATATGGTGTCAGAGGAAGTCAACAATCAATGCTGGAAAAAAGGGCTATCACTGCTGACACAGCCAAGGATGGAAACACAATGGCCTTCGCTTGGAAAGAAACAGAAGAAAAATCCTGAGTTATATCTTGCTTTGAAGATTAGTAGAGATTTAGCACTCACTGACCAAACTATCACTTTCACCCCTTCCTGCCTCAACTTATCCTCCCATTGACCTCTAACATTATTCCACATCTCACCCAAAATACAGGGTTTTAGTTTAATGAAAAAAACCAAAATGTTTAATAACAAACATTTTAAAGGACCACAGTCTACATTTTTGTTAAGATCTTGTACAGTTATTAGCTTTCAAAAAGCTGAGGAGAAAAAAATATTGGACTGTACAATGTATGCCTGTGGAGCAGCACAGCAGAAAAAGCATTTTGGATGCCTTTCCACCGCCTCATTGTGAATTAGATCAGTGCTCAGCCCCCCAGCTTCAGCTGAACTCAACACAAGCAATGGACACTCAGCAGCTGTTAAATCAGATGTGACTGACAGAATTATGAAAGATAGACAGTGTTCAAAGGCATTCAACAAGAATAATGGCAATATTATTTATTTCCATAGCTTCATGTCAGAAAATCTGCCTAGCTCTAGGTCTTCCATAGTCCTAGAGAGAGAGAGAAAGAGAGAGGGAGGGAGAGAAAGAGGGAGAGCACTTATGATTTAGTTTCCAGATGGGGAAACTGTGACAAGTACATTCTTTAAGATCAGACCAGGACCTTACGCATATAGACAAAACCAGAAATAAGTACACATCAACATAAATATGTTACCAGACCTAATAGCTTCCTTCCCTCAAAACTGTAACTGTCCAGTGTCATTATTAATCTTTTCATACCACCAGATAAAAGATAAATCACAGATTTTCCTCTTCTATTAATGAAAGTGACTGAGACTGATTTCAGAAAATTTAACATCTCCAAAGTAAACAGTAGTAACTGAATCTTGCCTCATCCAAGCCAAGAAATTGTATTCTCAAAGATATTTAGATATGCCTGACTCCACAGACAGCCCCAGAATACCTTTTCCAAATAGAATTCGTTTTTATATCAAATTATGGCCCTAACTGTGGACTCATATTTACTCTTCTGTTACTGCAGAATATAATTTTTGAATCACAGTCTACCTTCACTAAAAGCCAGTTGCAGAGGGTTTTTTTCTGATATAAGGACTCTGCAGGGCCATGACAATAAAAGCAAAGGGATGAGAAAGAGTGGCTAAGAACATAAAAGGAAGGAAAAGTAGCAGCAGTGAGAAACCTGGAATGACAGTAGAAGGAATTAAGAGAAACCTCAGGAGATGCTGGGATTTTAGGGTGCCTTTTCTCTATGTGAGGCATTTTTTTCTGTGGCTAACTTCTCCATCACTCATCAGACAAAAAGCAGATCCAGGGAAAGAAACAAGAGGGAAAACATTTTTCACAGCATTTCTCCTTATTCCTGCCTCTTGAACTTCCCTCTCCTCTTGCTGCCAAAACCTGTCTGACCATTAAATGTTGTTTCCAGGCAATCACTAAGTGATAAATTCACAATGGCCTTACTGAGCCATGCAGCTCTTAGAACATTCCTACTACAACACAATTTTGAGACCAATCCTTAAATAACAGCAAAAAGCTGCTTCTCCAAAACACTTGTTGGCAACACACATCTGTTTGGGCCAGCTGCTCCAGTGAAATACAGAGCAGCACCTGGGAACATGGATGCCGTGGGAGATCGTACTGGATGTAGTACACACTGACTACATCACAGAGGTAACCATGGAAGCCTCCCCTCTCCCTGGGTGTTACATTGCACCAGTAGAGTGCAGGGGGCTTAAGGACCTGACACCAAGCTCACTGAAGTGAATGAATCTCTTCCCACTCCAATGGGCTTTCAGTCGTGCCGCTTGAAGGAGAGGTGAGGAGAAAATGACATTAGAGGCAGTTTCAAGAACACTCTGCACCATGTGATCTTTCATCATGAAAATAATGAAAATAAAAATTGACTGATTCACAGAGTTTATTTTATCTACATAATGGAGACACAGGCAGTTTCTGATGTTCAAAGCTAGATGAAGCCTGCAAAGAAAAGAGGAGCACATCATCTTAAAACAAGGTGCTTAACAGATGACCAAAGAAAATAAGGAAAATATGAGTGATTTTTTGCAAGCATAAGCCTGAGAAAAGGAAAAAAAACTTCACCTGTCAGGATACAACAAAAGGAACATTACGACAACTTAAAAGTGCATAAATGAAAAACAAAATATGAAGACTAGAGGCAATTTTGCATTCCAGGTTAATCAGTCAAAAGTAGCCATTCACCTCCCCGTATCACTGTCTCATTCACTATTGCTATCCATGGAAAGACAGTGAAGGAGAATCAGTCCCACCTGCGCAATGAAGGAAAAGGGGAAAAGGTCATGGAGCTAAATCCTATAAAACACTTTAAAAACTGAAATGAATCTCTTAGAAAAATCTAATTGATATTGACTTGAATCTGAGTCCTCTGACCTGGATGGAAAAGGTGGTCGAAGGCGTGTAAGCAGCAGGTAGTGATGGGAGGTGAGGTATTGAGCTGGTTTGCTGCAGGGATGTTTTGGGTATGTTTTTATTTAATACCTCAATTAATGATCTGGAAAAGGAGGTAAATAGCACATTAGTGAAATTCACAAATGACAATAAACTAGGAGGCTTGCAAATGTCAAAGAGGATAGCAATAGTAAAAATGGAAACTAACAAGGTTAGATATGTAGGCAGGCAAGAAAATGAGATTCAATGTGGAAAAATGTAGACTAATACACTGAGGAAAAATAATCAGAAACATGAAGAATCCATGAGAGAGCAAAACCTGGAAAGCATTTGCACAGCAAGATACCTATGTGGGACAGTGAACAACAAACTGAATATGGGTTCTCAAGGAGATATATCATTTTAAAAGACTGATGCAATTTTGAGCTGCATATGCAATGGAATAATGTCAGAAGAGGAAAATTATTGTCCATGTATCTGGGAAGACTTCTGCAGAACACTGCATCCACTTCTAGACACCTCCAGAACAGAAGGTATGCTGGTATGCTGGAAAGGACTTCAGAGAAGAGGAACAAAACTGATTAGACCAGGAAGGGGGTTGATTTATTAATCTAGGTAACAAGCTATCCTGGTATTAGCTGGGATAGAGTTAATTTTCTTCCCAGTACCTGGTATAGTGCTGTGTTTGGATTTAGGGCAATCATGTTGGTAACACACTGGTGTTTTCGTTGTTGCTAAGCAGTGGTCAAGGACTCTTCAGCTTCTCATGCTGCCCTGCCAGCAAATAAGTAGGCTGGGGTGCACAAGAAGTTGGGAAGGGACACAACCAGGACCTCAACTGACCTCAACTGGCCAAAGGAATATTCCATACCATATGGTGTCATGCTCAGCATACAAAATAGGGGGGGCCATGCTCCAGAACTGGCTGAGCATCAGTCATTGTGCGGTGAGCAATTGCATTGTGCATCACTTGTATATTCTAATTCTGTTACTAATATTAATATTATTTCCCCATCCTTTTCTGTCCTATTAAACTGTCTTTATCTAAACCCAAGAATTTTACTTTTCTTTCAAATTCTCTTCCCTATCCCACTGGGAGAGGGGGAGTGAGCGAACAACTGTGCGGTGTTTAGCTGCCTGCCAGGTTAAAACCACAACATAGGGGCAAAACGATCACTGTCTAGAAACTGAATGATGAACAGACCGAATGGAAAGGAATTTCTTGGATGCTAACATGCAGTGGTACAGCTAAATGTAATGGCATGAAATGAAAGAAGAACAAAATTTAAACAAAGTACTAGAGAATTTCTCAGAAATATCATCATTCAGTCTAGCAGGTAACTTTCAAATGGAGAATGAATGATGAAGTCCCACCAAAGTATTTAAAACTTGAGAGGGTAAAGCACTCAATGGCAAATTGTAGTGAACAATTGTGCACTCGCAGGAAGCTGAACTACTTGACCTGAGAGTTAATTTCCTACGTATAGCTGTATTTTTCAAGGGAGTGCGTATCACATATACTTCTGTCCTAGTCCAAACTCTAATTGTAGAGTAAAAGTAAAGTGACTGCATGCATTGACTATTTAAAGTACTCAGAGACAAGAAGATGCATGATCTGCTTTTAAATAGAACCCACTTCATTTTCAGCAGACATAGTTTTTTAGTGATGTGATCCTCAGTGTATTTTGTATATTTAAAGGAAAATGTGATTAAGTTACTTATTTGCTTATTCACGTCTACTGTCTTTCTCTTTTCACAGTTTCTGTTTGCTAATATCTTTTTTTATTCTCATGTAATACACTGGAACTTGCCTAGTTACAGTACAAGTCTGTTCATAGTGAGAAAGGAAGCTTTTAATGCTGAAGGGCATTGTAATGCTCCAAGTCCCTGGTGTTAAAAGTAACAGGGGAAACAAAGACTGAAAGTAGCATGTAAGCTAAGAAATACATGGATATAATTTTTCTTTTAGAGAAAAAAATGTGAATTTATCAATTCAGTGATCTGTGTGTATATGTACATGTACCTTCTTTACCAACTTTCCCATTTTTATGCCACCCAGGCAAGTCCCCTTTTATGAATGTCTACCTTGGTTTTTACAAAAACTGTTCCCACATTCTTCCAAGAAGAACAAAGAGGTGAAAGGTTTTTCAAAGTTTTCCTGTCCTTCTCACTTCCCCTAGGGGTGGTTGGAGAGCTGAGGAAGGAGCAAAGCTTATTGAGAAGAAAGCTCCTGTTTTTAACGTAATAAAAAGTGGCAATCTTATCATGTATAGATGCTCAAATGATGTATAGACAAAGGACGTTTGCAGTGAAGATTGCCATAGGCAAAACAGCAGATCTAATCAAAAGCTCTGCACGCATGGATGTAGCCAGCCGGTGGGAAAAGAAAGCATTCACAGCACAGAATCTGGAATTGCTCTTCTGTCTCTCCACGGCTTCCCCATCAGAGCACAGGAAAAACCAGGAGCCTTGGTACTCTGGACAGAGAGGTGCCTAGCCAATGCACAAACTCTATGGCTCTGTCACAGAATGTTATTAACGTAATAGCGATTCACTTTTTTCTTTTTTCTTTTTCTTTTTTTACATGGAAGCCCATGCTGCTAGTTACCTCCTATCAGCAAAGTCAGTAGAATGAGGCGGTGTTTGTATGGCAAGTGCTGTAAAAATAGTTCTGTCGTACAGAATAAATTACAGATCAAACATATATGTAAAAAAGCATTATTAACATTTAGAATATTTGCATTTTCAAAGCTGTCAGACAGATGAATGTGTCTGTGTCCTCAAATTCTCAAGATTACTGAAAGTCAGGATACAAACCACAAGAAATAAAACACTCTCAGCTAAAGCTAGCACAGAGTTCCTCCTTCGCCCCTCTGAGAGTAACTGTGCTAACCCAGGTGTCCCAGAATAGAGGTATTACACAATCTGTGTGCTCCATGATCTGAGAACAATGACTGAGAACAATGAAGCACAGTGAAATGTGTTAAGGTACCCTGGCAGACACACCTCGGCACTTTTTCTGTTAATTTTTGTTAATCTGTCTGGGGGAGGAGAGTGTTTTTATCTAGCAACACAGGTATTTTAAACTGTACCCTCTTTTGGAACTGTCAAAAAACAGACAGCCTGTAAGTCAACACATGGGGATTTTTGTTTGCTAGTTGGTTGGTTTTCTTTCCTGTATGCCTCTGTCTCACCTTGTTGGCCTTCTCTATTTAGACTGTAATTCCTCAGGTGGCAGGACACAGTACCCCAGTTTACACACTGGCATCCAGTTTTGACTGGGCCATGTGAACTGCCATGAAGCAACAAGATAATAATAACAACAACAACTTACCAGTCATCACTGTTGTAGAACTCTGCAGAAACCAAGGGCCAGAGACTCCAAGGGGACAAGCTGGCAAGAGGAACCCTGCATTGCTCTCCTCTACCTGACACGTGATAGCATTTGATTGCAGACACCTCTTCTCCTCCCAGTGCTCTCATTCTTAAGATGTAGCATAAAATGCATCCCCGGGAAAGATTGCAAATAGCCCACTAGATCTACCTCAGCTCAACACAGCAGTAAGTCCCACTACTCCATCCCTTCCAGCCCCTGCAGGTGTCAGTGTGAGGAGCTGTGCTGCCTGGCCAGCACAAGACAGACAACAGGATGTTTAATGGTCTACACTGCTGTCCGAGCCAGACACATGAGCTGAAACTGTCTCTCCACATGCAACTTGGATATCTGGCAAGTCTCAGTGAGACACATTTTCCTCTTGGCCTCTTTTCCTTATTTCTAGGCCCAGTGTTCATATTCAAAGGAGCAGAAGTAGGCAGGGGGGAGCAAAGAGGGAGGGCACACCAAACAAACAGTTTTAGCCTACAGAGGCACACAAAAACTGGAGGGAAAAGGGGATACATTCTCAGAAAATATAAAACCTAAGGAAATTTGCTTGTCGGCAACATAAAAACACATTTGGAAAGGGTGATGGGGACTGACTAGCACTCAGTATCACATCATCAGAGGCAGGGAGGAGACATCAGGCAGGGGGTTGGGAAGCAGCAACCAGCTGCCCCATATGGTCAGCTCTTGGTAGGCAATTTGATTTTCATTTTCTCTGCTGATTGTGCTCATCCCTGTGGTATCTGGATGGAAAAACAATGGTGGAGATAATAGAACAGGATTGCCCAGGGCATTTTTAAGGGTTTGAGAGCCATTCATTCCTAGATCAAATCTAGGCCAGGATGGATGCAGGTGATCTGCTAAATGTTGGCTTATATTAAATGTTCCAGTGGTATTTCACAAGTATCCACATAAAAATTGAGTAATTCACAACTTTCTTAGTATTCTCAGCAGATAACTCAGCCTCCACAGCCTCCCAGGTCTCCAAAGCCTCTTGGTACTAATGACTTAGCTCTTCAAATAAATTTAAGAACACAAGTCTGTGCAGGATCTGGGTGTAATTGTGGTCTATCCCAAAAATGGTTTGAGGCAGTGACGAGTAAGGTAAGGTGTGGGAAAGATCCCACGATTGTACCTGTTCTGACAATAAAGGAAGCCCTTCATTCTCCTAGGCTATTAATCTGGTACCTTCCATGAGCACAAAACTAGAAGAGTTACTTTAGATACTTGACCTTCTGTTGTCTTCCATGTGTTTGCAAGATAGTGAGTGACAATGGCACTTGTTATATCCCATATTCTATTGCATTTTGTCTTGCAGTAAATAGAGAATTTATTATTGTTGTCATCATAATTTTTTAAAAAATGAATTATATCTAATAAAAGAAGAAATCCTCATAGTATTATAAAATGGTCATTCTCAAGTTGTCATGTTATCTAGCACTGCCTTTCCACCAGTTTTTTTCAAGGACCACTGAAATAAACATTGACTAATATATATGTAAATAGATAGACAGATTTATATATATATATCTGGCCAAACAGTTAGATAAAAATCAAGTGTCATCCACTAAAGCATGGCTGGTACACCTTTTTGGTTTCTCCTGCCAGATGCAGAAGAAAGGACATTATAAAAACTCATATCTGCATATCTGTCAATGAGAAACCTGGTCCTGGTACCTATGCCTCACCGTCGTTTCTCTAAAGAAAAAAATGATCTTAAAATGACAAGATCTAACAGTAGAGTAAATAAATGCTTAATTAAATTGGAGGCAAATTAAGATGCATATTTGCCAGAATGCTCAAAAATGAGCCCCAAAACATTTTTCGTTTAAAAAAACACTGGGCAAAAACTATAAAGATAGAGCAAGTGTTTCCTATTTCTTATTCAGAATGGAAATCATCACTGCAACTGCAATTCAACCATTGATAAGGATGTTCAAACACCAGACGGTGAGATGGCATGGCCTCCGTTTACCTTGGAGTCAGGAAACCCCTTTGGCCCTATATCCAAGAGGTCCTTCCTCCCACTCTGTCTCCCCTTTTGAAAAGCTGCCTGTTAATGAGTACCTGCATGAATTCAGGCTCTACATGGGACATGTACACACCACTGTAACACCATCAACAGCAACAGTTCTGAACTTGTGAAGTCTTTAGCAGCAGGTAAGGAGAGCCATGGCAGAATGCAAAACCAGAAGAAATGGTAACTCAACAAGAAACTTAAACTGATCGGAATGTTTCCCATTTAGATAAAAACATGACCACCATGGCTCAGCAATGCCCTGTTTCTATGATGACAGCCAGCATATACTCATGCCAGGAATGTTCAGCCTTCAGCCAGCAGCTCTTATCCTGGCTCTTCAACTGCAATCCCCATTTTTGCATGTGCATGAATGGAAGAGAGGCCAAATTTTATTGCAATGTGCAGGGCGGGTGATTTAAGTGTTTGTGTAGGAAGTTGACTCACCTCCTGAGTGAGAAAATGTTCTACACAATTGTAATTCCCTCCTTTTCACGTAAAGTCAGGCAACATATACAGAACCTTCCAGCTCGGTATTTCCTAAACAGTGAAAACGTGCCTAGAAAGTTTAGGTATAAAACCCTGTGACTGCAAGAAAACAGGTCGCACCTTCATGTCGGGTATCTCGAATCTCTGACGCTCGGCAGCAGGCAGGAAAGGGGGGGTTGATGTGGGAGGGTGAAAAAACGAGTTGGCTTGAAGGGAGAGGGGCGACTGTTTTGGGCTTATTTAATAATGCACTAGTAAACAGCTCAGGCATAGAAATGCAGTGCAGTGAGAACCGGAGCTATCCTTTGGAGCCTACTGCTTTAAATTTGCGCGCTGTAGCTTGAAGCATTGCACAAACTCTCGGTCTGCTGACTGCCTCCCTGGAACACAAACACACGGGTGATTGGGAAAGCTATTTTCCAGCCTGCCCCCCCTCGTTTCTGCCGGGCTGCTTTTGGTGTTTATTTATTTTCAAACAAGTCGCGTACGTGAAAAAAAAAAAAAGAAAGAAAGAAAGAAAAAAGCCAACAAAACCCACACAACATCTTTAATCAACACCTATTTCCTTCCAGGACCCTATGATCCTCTATTGATTCCCATTAAAATGCTTTTCTTTTTCTTTGCCCCCTCTGCTGATCGAATTTCAGATCAGCCAGGATGTGCAACTAACCTTCCGGCACAACTGAACCCAACTGACTCACCCAGATCAAAGGCTCGGCGCATTCATTAGAGCCCAGCACAGCCCCGGCAGGATCCGTAATGCAACATCTCCTTTTGCATTGCAATTAACGTGGGGGAGAGGACTTCTTATTATTTTTATTTTTTGCAAATGTTCTGGCTTTTGATTTTTAAGGCGGGGAGGGGGAGTTGGGGGTGAAGAAGTGGTGGGAGGGAACGAGAACAAAAGAGAGATCTTTTTACCCGGGGATGACGTCAGTTTGATGTTACTGACAACTATTGATGCACGTGTAGCTACTGCAAGCAGATCCCCCTTCCAACCCCCCGCCTCCCGGCACTTCCCAGGAAAACAATATGCGGGAACAGCCCGCGGGAGCCGGGAGCGGCTCCGGGTCGCTCCGCCAGGAGCGAAAGCGCCCGCGCCCCGCGGCGGCCAGCAGCGGCGGGAGGGGCGGAACAGCCCGGGGACAGCGCGGGGAGCCGGCTCCAACCCCGGAATGTTGCTCGCTGCCGCGGGGGACGCGGACCGACGACACCGTCCCCGTGGCCCAGCTCCCGCTGGGTGCTCCCTGCCCCCCTCCACAGCCCGGGCCGGCGCAGGCACCGCCGCGCCCCGGCCGCGCTTGTGCAGCCGCGGGGAGCGCGGCTCCGGCCGCCGGGGCGCGGCCGCCCGCAAAACCCGGCCTGGAGCTCCGGAGCGACGAGGGATGAGGCTACCTGAGGCCTCCGTAGCGTCAGGAAGAGGCGCAGGTTTCAGCGGCGAGCGCTCCTCCATGGATTCAAGGCCGGCTCGTATCGTCCCACCGCCGGCTCCAACTTCGGGAAGTCACGGCTGGGTCGGAGCTGAGGCCTCTCCCGCCGAGCCTGTCACGGGGCTCCCGCACCCTCCCTGGCAGGCCTTGTCCGCTCACTTCACCTGTATTCAACATCTCTAGATTAAAAACTCCATAGGTTTGGAACGAATTGCCAAGAAGATGTAAAAAGGAACAGAGAAAGCAATTTTTGTGTTGCATAAAGGATCACAGAATCACATAATAGGTAAAGTTGGAAGGGTCCAACCTCCCAACCTAAGCCAGGTCATCCTAGAGCACACGGCACAGGATTGTGGCCAGAAGGTTCTTGAATTTCATCTCCAGTGGGGAAGACTCCACAACTTCTCTGGGCAATCTCTTCCAGTGCTTGGTCACTCACGCAGTGAAGAAGTTCTTTCTCACATTCAGGTGGAACTTCCTGTGCCACTTTCTGTCCATTGCCTTGGGTGCTAGTGGTTGGCACCACCAAGAAAAGCCTGGCTCAATTTTTTTGGCACTCCCCTTTAGATACTTTTACACATTAATGAGGTCCCCTCTCAGCTACCTCTTCTTCAGATGAACAGGTTGGCTCTGGGCAGGGGCTGTGCTGACTCAGGAGTGGTGGATATCAAGAGTCATGGAACCCCATGACCCCCCCTCCCCACTTCAGATCTCTCACAGACCTTCACTCAGGAGTGGGGGCTGAGGCAGTGCCTGCTCTTTGAAGCCTTGAGCTCCTTTCCTGAAGTGCATACAAATGTTCCCCTAAATGCCATGAAACTCGCCTGAGCCTGCTCAGACTGCAATCCTGCACGAACCAGCCTGTCTGTTCGGTAGAGCTAAGACCTGCGTATGTTCTGCCAACATCATTTCAGGTGAGCTGGCCAAAAGCTGTCCATCGATAGTCACCACTATCACTTGCCATTACCTCTTCAGGGATTTCAATGAAATGGGATAGATTTTTTTGTGTGGATATTACCCCTCCCTGAGCTATCTTCTCTCCTGTACAATATGTTTCTTCCCTTACAGATTAAATTTCATCCACTAATTGACAAGTACACATTTTATTTGGAATTCTGCCCATTTTTGACATTGAGCATGTGGCTCTTTTTGAACAAGGTATAGCTGTGATTTACACCAGTGCACAAGTTTTACTCGTTTCCTAAGCGTAGTTTTCGTAATACAGTGTTGTCAGCTCTCATTGTTTTGTGAACTGATATTCTGTGGTAGAAATTCTGTAAAGTTCCAGTTCTGCAAGTCAAGTAAGAATTTTGGCTTTCATCTAAAAGGAAAAAAGTCTGTTTCTGGTCCTCTTATTTGCAGCAGAAACTTATGTTGTGTGCTGTAGCAGCTCTGAACCAAAAGGAAAAGAAACATAAATGTATTATTACGACCGTCATTGGTATTGTTTTATTTTAGCTCTCTTGATACTTGTGTCCCTGATTCTTTATAGCCTGGCAATACTTTATATAAGAAAAGGATAAAAAGACTTGTGTAGCTTGCACAACCACTTGTTTCTCTACTTGGATCTCTCCCTTGTATTTTAAGGTGAGACAAACAAGCATTATTACTTACTGCTTATGGTGTTTACACTTACACAGAATCATGGTGGTTTTCTCTGCAAAATCAAGGTGTGCATTTACTCTTGTGTTGCTTTGAGGGACTGTAGTTTTGGCATCTGAGTATATGTTTTTGTCTGGATGATTTCTGTAAAAATAAGTCATTTATGATTTTTACAGGCTCGTATCTCACTAGAAGGCCGTGCTGTACTACGAGAGAGATGCTATTTTCTCTAGCTGTTTATGGCTTGCTATAGCTTTTCACAGTTTGCCATGGGAGAGATCTTCAGGAGTTTTTCAGTCCCTTTTTTCTCAGACAAATTCATACAGAATCTACCAAGTGGAAGAGATGATTGTTTACAGAGGTTTACTTTGTCTTATCTTAGTTTTACATCATCAACAAGTAGCCTCTTACACCCTTCCATACCTACTGAGCAAATTTTCCCTTACTGCTTTTTATCTTAAGAACATTCATCTGTCTCTTAACAGTTTTGACTCCTGACCTTGTTGTGGCCAGGCTGACACTCCCCACCTGCACACACACTCATACAAGTACTCTTCACCTATCAGAAGATATTTGCCACATGGTTGGAGAGGAGAGGTCATCCTTTCTCAAGGGGCTATATTGCTAACATCGCAGTTTGGGGCACCTGTCCATTGACTCCCAAATCTCTCTGCAGTTATACTCCTGTTTCCCACACCCTTATTTCCCCTTCTTTGGCTGGTTGCAACATCCACCGCATCACGGGCTCCAGGTTCTGTGGCAGAACCATAGGAAGGAGAAGGTTCGCTCCATTGCAACCATGGCAACACTTTTCAGAGATGCAGCCTACAGGCCTTGTGAGGCTTCCAGTTTTCCATGGCAGCCTCATTTCTCAGAGGCTACATCTACTCCAAGAATAAGTATGTTGCAAAACACATAAGTCGATATTCAATAAAACACATCCTTAGCTTGTACAAAATCATCTGAGCTCTAAAAAAGAATGGGGGACTACATATAGTGCTGTTAACTTAATATAAGAATTGAGCAAAAGGGAGAGGGTTCATTTTAGCTTCTGTTTCAGGAAGGCCCTGTCCCATTAAATCAGCCAAATTTTTATAAATCCAAAATCTCAGTTGTGTTCTCACTTGTTAAAGCAGCACGAAAAATAGTACTCTTTGGTCTTTATGTTGCCTGTCTCCTGAAGATACAAGATTCCTAAGAGACTTCACACATGGACACCTGTAGACCTAAGGAGTTTAGAGGCAAACATTTTGGTTTGCTGTCCTGCTGTACCAAGACAAATTTTCAAACTGAGGGAGCTCATAAATGTTCAGAATATTCAGGAATGACTTGAAAGTTGTCTTTGTATATCTAATAGGGCTTATGTTATGCATTCATATGTGAAGTATCAAGAGTTTGAAATAATGCACTCAGAAGAGTGGGACTAAAAACATCATGAGTCAAAAATTAGTTAGTGGGAGAGAGTGATGTGGAAGGAAAAATTTTTATGGAACTTCATAGCCTATGGTATTAAAATCAATGGAAGAGCTTCCACTGCCTGCAGTGGGCACTTATGTCTACAGTCACCCTGTAGCCTGAAATAATATTAGGTTCAGTGGTAGTGTGTTTTTTACAATGCCTATGTAGATACTCATTTCCAAAATTTAGGTCTCGTCCCATGTTTCTTTTCTGAGTTTCTTTTGAGCAAGACACTAGACATCCTCTCTTTCCTCTAATGCGCATCACACCTGGCTTGTGTAGCAGCACCATGCCACAGGTTTGCTCTGCAGGTACTACTAAGGTTTATCTGTCTTTAACCAAATTGTTTCCACTGGAATATTTCTTAATGGAAACCCTTCTATCACAATTAAGTTGGTAACAAGCTATTTGACAGAGAGCCTAAATTTTGAGCTAAACATAACAGGAATCCTTTAAACATACTTTATCTCGCTGGCAGCCCTTCAACAGAAGAGATTTCTTTTCCTCTCACAACTTGCAGATCACCAGTTTGCTCACAAGCAGGAGATGCTTTTCCAGCTGGAGAAACCAGTGCCATTGCTGTCAGACTAACAGGGAGGACAGTTGTTCCATGTTCTCATATTGCTTGTGTGTGGCACATCTCACTGTACAGGGGGCAGTTTTGTTATTTTAAATTATAAAGGAACTTAATTCTCTTCCAGTGTCGAGATTGAACTCATTTGTCAACGTGATGCATTTCATTATCTTTATCAGCTCATTTGCTTTTACTGATGGAGAAAGAAGGTGAACCTTGTCTTACTTTATGGAAGTCAGGATTCTTTCTAATTAGTAAAGCTTCTGTTTAGCCACCACTATGAAAGGTGTTCTTTCCACTGTACATGTATGTGCTGAAGAATACACCTGCTCCTCTGGTAATTTTTTCAGTAGCACCTTTTTGTCTGAGATGAAAAAGATCCACTCCTAAGTCCTGGACTGAGAGCCATGCTCCTGAAGGAGAAACTACCCTTTCAAGAGATTCCCAAGAACTGTAGCCAACCACAGCATACTGTAGATGTTACACTTTTTGCACATTGCGTCTTTGCCAATATTTGAAGACAAGCCATAATTCATTGGGAGCATAAATAACTTCCATTCAGAGATGGATGCTGTGGTACCAGGCCAAATGGTAAGCCTTGTCAGTGCCTGCATTTTCACTTTATCAATCACACAGCATAATATGATGCTCCTTATTTAAATCCTTCATGCAGATGTCGTACTGGGTTAATTGACAAGCAACTGGATTTGATATTACGTATAATGCTGTAGCAGCCATTGATTCTTGGGATAGTGTGGATGTGCATGTAGTAGTGATCATGGGGTTATGATTCTCAGCGGTGGGAGATGAATAAGTCTGTGGGTCGCAATGTAAATTTAAGCTGCTGAGGGGTGAGCATTAACTTACATGCCAGTTTAGATTGATATAATAATTCTTTATAGGGACAGAGCATGATTGGCTGTAAAAGAGTTGTCCTTGTACCTGAATTGTTTCAGAGCAGCAGAGCTTTATGCTGAGTTAACAGCATGCTGTTAAGAATCAGTACCGATGTAAACAGAGAGAATGATGGCTTTATGTTGGCGGTTATGTCATGCAGTATTTCACAGTTGTTGAAATCATTTCATTTTCAACCAGGTTGCTTTGTCAGTTTATCAGCAAAGACTGAGCAAAGTGCAGCACTGAAAATGAAATTAGACTCCTAACTCTCCAGATACATAAGTGATGGCACTTTTGTTGGTATGGAATTCTGTTAACAGTGCTTACTAATTCCACTTAATATAATACAGTCATTTGCTGCTTCACTTTTTTGTCTGAAGGTCATAGTTATACTATAAAGTTTTACATGAACTTATGCCACTCTAAGTCAGAGCAAAAAAAGAAGGTAAATAAGAAGGAGAGGAAAACAGGACACAGAGAAAGACTATAATGAGATGAGAATTAGGAATATAGAATATAGGTGACATCAGAAGAGCAAAAAATGAAGGAAGAAAAGGAACAGTAAATCGCAGGAGTTGCAAAAACAAGGGAGATGTTACAAGTGAAAAATAAAATAGGGGAAATGAGTATAGGAGATGGGAAAAAAAGTAAGAAATATCTTTCATTTCTTGCAGGAACATTTTAGACTCATCAATAGTAATCCTGCTTGCTGTAGTTCACTGTGTTTGGCTCATAGCTTAGAAACACACTTCTGTATGAGTTTCCCCATTACTTTTTGGCACCTGGCTTGCTTATGTATAGGACTAGGCCTCCAGAGGTCTGAGGAGAATTGGCTTCTAATAAAGCTGCTCCATACCAGAGTTCAAAAGCTCTCCCACAATGTAATGCACAATGAAAATTGACACCGCCAAATGGCTTTAGTTTCCCTCTTTTTTTTCTCTTGATGTTATGCACTTTTTTTGGCATCTGCATATCTGACTTGAGTTTTTCTGCTGAATATTGAGCATGTGGTATGAAGAAGTAAGCTGGGACCAAACATATATGTTTATATATCAAAAACTACAGTGACATAGGGGTTTGTAAGCCTTTTTTTCTAATTCCGTGAGAATAAGCAGATGTGAGGCGCTTCCTCTATTACGAACATTTATATGGGCTGTGTGGTCAGAGGTGCTTAGCAGTGAATTTGGCTAAGGGCAAGGGAACAACAGCAGTAATTTGAGAGAGATTTACTCCTGTTAACACTTTTCAGAATTGGCAATAAAATCAGTTCAGTGCTCTTAAGATGGGAAGGGCTGGATTTTAAGCAAAATATGGAAGATATATTATCAACCTGAAAAGTAGTTGACTGAAAAACTGTTTATTATTAATATTTTTTTTTAATCCATATATATATTTCCAACAAATGAATGATAGTGAGAGAGCTGCTCCCTTTTCCTAGAAATGATTACATTTTCTTTGCCCTTCTGGTTTGGCTGCTTTTAGGCTATTGCTTATGTAAAACAGAACACCTCCTAAGCCGTTGTTTACTAAACAGAATCTCTGGCTTCTGATCTCACGCTACACAAGGAGGTAAATTGTATTCTGTGTGAGAAGCTTTAAACGTGAGCATAATGGAAAGGGGATATTCAGGGAAACAAAGACACACCTCCAGAAACAACAAAGACAGTAAGTTTGAGCTACTTAAATTTGAATTTTCATAGTTGAAAAGTAGAATTCAAACATGGAAAAAAGACATCAGCTTTCATTAGCCCCACAGGTATTTATTTTAGCAATTTGTGTTTTGCTTTTCTCTTCTCTTAGCAAACCTGTGCGTTTGTTGAATGGAGGAGGACAATTCTATTCTGAAACGATGAAACACTCTTCTGAGAGATCAGCCTTCCAGAGGTGACAATCTGGGGTCACAGCAGGGATGCTGACTGTTCAGTCCAGAGTGCTCTTGAACAAGAGGGAATTCTCAAAGCTATGAGCAGCTGTCAGTGATGAAGTCATGACCACATCCAGCTGTGCTATCAGTAAGACAGGTTTCTCAGCTGCACAGCTGTACCTCTGACGTGAGTGCAAAGGGTACATGGCCTTAAGGGGCATCCAGACTTTCTGGGACACTGGTAAATTTGTGCTTCATTACAAGTGTGAGAATCTCATCTTTGGTCTGCAGACCAACTCCATGCAAAAAGCAGCTGATTTATTAGGTAGTGGACACATCCACTGATGTGTCATAAAGTAAGCAAATGCTGAAGTGTTTGTGTACTGCATATAGACAGAAAAATTCTTCTGTGATAGCCATCAGCTGAGAGGAGAAACCAGCTCAGTCCCAGGTTCCTCCTCCACAAAGGTGTAAGAGCTATTCTTGCTCCTATAGGCACAGATAATTAATCTTGTCTGTCATGTTAGAGCTGCTGAGAATAGCTACAGGCAAAGTGTTGCAATACAGGAATCACTCCAAGGAGTTACTGCAGTGAAGTCTGACCCACACTGAGTCATCAGAGTTAGAAGTGCAAGGCCGAATGAGAGAAAGTCTGTGGACAGTACTATATGGGACTGGACATACTGTTGAACAGTTGGACACTATTATGTGGATTATGGTAAATTATTCTCTGTGATCTGCATGTCTCTAAGAATAAGTGGAGGCAGAGATAAAATGAGGGCATAAATGGACATTTCACTTTAGATCCTGTGCTTTGGAGGTTGGCAAAGATCCCAGCTCATTCCAGCCTTATACATACAGGGTCATCACCAAAATCATGCACCAAGCATACTCTGAGGCTGCCCACCTGGCATTTGCCTGGCAGCTATATAGGTTGTAGTACTGTGCATCAAGGCAGAGAACTACCTCCTTCAAGGAGGAGTGTTTTTTCTTATATTAGTCATTGGGACGTGCCAGAAACATGCTTAGCTTACTCAGAAGGACTGGGCAGGAGCAGAGGGAAAATCAGTAACTCTTCTCAGAAATTGTGACGTAATTGCCTTTTCTCACAGCAATCAGGCACAGAAGTCCCTGGCATAGAACAATACCTGAGAAAGCTTTACAGTGAAAAAGCATTCATATTCCTTACTGAAAACAAAATAGCTGGAAAAAAAAGGATCAGAAAAAGATGCTTCTTCTAAGGAACTCTTTGTGCAAATTTGCTTCACAATTAGACACTTAGAAGGCACCTAACATGCTTGCCCAAAACCTGTCTAAGAGAGGGACCAGAGGCTGCCTATTCTGTCTGCTGCAAAGGAGGGAATTTGGGCTCTCTCACTGGTAATTTACAAACATCCAAAAGAGATCCCTCCTTGTACTCTGGGGGCTAAAGGCCCAGTTAGTTATGGAATAAATGCGATCAGTATTTTGCGTGGTGCCGTGTCACACACAATATATTCTTCTTAGAGAGCTGTGCCTGGTACCTGCACTGTTTTCCTCATTCATCATACACTGGGCGTGCACTAGTGACAGCACCATAGGAAATTGTATTCTTCACACTGAAATGCATATATCTACCTGTCAGAAGCCCACATGTTGTCCCAATAAGGGCCAAGGCTTAACTGCTTCTTAGTAGTCTGGTGCACAAGCACACATTACACAACTACCCTCTGTGTTCCAACGAGCCAGCACCTCGGATAGTGGCTGTTGCAAACCAGGATGGCAGCTGTCTGCGGATATAATCACCACTGAAGACATACTGCCAGGGCTTCTGTGTCCTGGTTGCACAGCTAGGGGCAGAGCACTCAAATATTTCTAAAGCTAGATATGCAAATGTCTCTGGAATGAAGCCTTTTACAGTTCTGCTCTCATTAACCTGATTTGCATATGTAAATGACCTCTTGCCACATGATAATGAGGTCTGCTCATGCAGAGATGTTCAGCATATAAGCAGAGGGTTTTCAGTGACAATCGGAGCATTTTGGCCAAAGCGGTTGGTACAGGGACAGAACCAAGAAAGAGGTAGATGCAGAATCCAGGGATAACAGGGCAAGGAAGTAGAAGGATGCAAAAGAAAATCAAATGCTGGCATTTGGAAGAGGCTTCTGCAGTTCTAATGCCTTACTGGAGCAATTTCGTAGAGGATCCTGTGAAATGAGAGCAGCTGGAGAACACTGACAATTGGGAAGTGACCTGTGACATGGAGCTACTCAGAAAATAGCGGATGTCTGGCAATCCTGGAACAGCAAGTGCATGGTCTAGCATTCACTGGCTAGTTTAAAGCAGCCTCTTCCAGTTACTCCTGTGAACATCATCACAGAGAATGGAGAGCTGGACACATGGTAGTGGGTCAGTCCTTCTGTAGTGGATCAATCCTTCTTCAGGGACATTCTGTGAATGCGTCCTTGTGAATACCTCCTTGCCACTGTCACACTCATCCAGAGGTAACATTTCTCACCACAAAATGCTGCTTAGCCTCTCATCAGGAATATTTTATACCTATGCCTTGCTCAGTGTATGTGGAGGCACGACAAATCCCTCCTAGGTTACCTTCCTTGGATACCGTGCCACTTTTAGAGAAGAAATGACTGCTTATCTCCTGAGATATCTGTCTTCCTATTTGCTGTGTTTAACTCTTGGTTCCTGGTCCTGCTACAGAACACTCAGCTGCTGAGGATTTGCTGACTCAGAGCTCTCCAAAACCTACCTGATCAACCACCATCCTTATCCAGCTCAGAAAACAATGAGTGATCAGTTCCATTCAAGACTCAACACAGTTCTCTCAGGTAGGAATATATTCATCCTTTCAAAGGAGGAAATTACTCTAGAGGCCAGGTGTTCGCAATGCCAACTGGGAGCCAGTGTGGCTGGCAGTCAAAATCTGCTATTGTTAAGGACAAAAAAAAAAAGTGAGCTAACTCAGAATTTGCCTGCAAAAAAGCTTCCCTTTGTCCAATCAGTTGACTGCCAGTTTGTGTTGGTACTTGGGAAGTTGGATGTGGTTGGTCTCTTTTTGTCTCTGGAAAAATAATAGTAGTCAGGACCAAATATTCATAACCAGCCCTATTCATAGCTGGTAAGCAACCAAACTGAGGTTAAAAGAAATAGAGTAGCAGTGCATGTCACAGTCAATTAAAATGAAGCTGTGTACATATCTTGGTCAGCAAGCCAGAGTTAGCCAAATCAAGTTAAAGTAACAGTGAAGACAAAGCAACTTGGATTAATAGAGAAAGTTGAATTCAAGCCTACAGAGGAAATTAGTTCATCTCATGACTACTTTTGGTTCACTCCCACTCACACCAAAGGGAAGATAATGCATATGGGAGACAGAGAAACCTAACACGCTTGTATTTCATTACCTGTCCACTGCTGACAGAAATGTATGCAGTGTGACTCCAAGTCATGGTTAACTTCAAAGCAATAAAAACTGATTGTCAAACATGCCCCATCCTTTCTGCCCATCAGTAGGCAGTTCCTGGAGCAGCCACTGACCCAAGCCCAACTCATCTGTGTTCCACCCTTTACAGTGTGGTCATTACTTGGAGAAACTATGGTGTACTCCCTCCCCATCATGTCCACGAGCCTAAACAGGAGATTCAATCTTACTGTGTTCTCACAGTCAGTATTGTATTTCACAGTCAACAATTTCATCCAGACTCATGACTGTCCCTTCCTTAAAAGCCTTCAGATCTGGGCCATTGTTTTCTAAGGTTATATTCCAAAGCTCTCTCAACACTGAATGCTTAGCTTTTAAGAAGAGTCTTGCATATCTATGCTAATATTAATTTGTTTGGTGGTTGTAAGAAAAGAGTAGTGTGCAAAACCACCTACAAATGAGTAATGTCTAAAGAGCATAGTCTGGGCCTGGTGGCTTATTCATATAAATAAATCAGAAGGATCTGGCAGAGCATGCAGGGTCTTTTGAGTGTTTCTGTATAGCCTGTCTGAGCAGCAAGCCCTTAACCACACACTCAGACAACCTCTGGGAGCACTCAGTCTATTTGGGCAACTAACAACCTGTCCTAAAACTGAACCTTCAAGCATTTGCCATTTAGAAAAGGCTGTCAGCCCACTAAGCCAAAAGCTCATGGAATTCTCTCACTTACACAGTGCCATCTTTAAAACATCTTTTGTTTAACTTTATTTTTAGTTTTTTAGTAAGCAGATGCTTGTTTTCTTAGTTTTTTAGACAAGAGTTTTATGAGGCTATTCCAAAAGAAGATACCTAATTAATTCCAGACCTTCCTCTTTCCCCCTCTTTTGTTCAGCTTAGGTATACCATCTACATACCTGTCTATAACAACTGAGGTAAAAATCCTATGAGACTTCTAAGAAGTGTGGTTCATCTTTCATTAGATCACAGCAGAACTGAACCATATCCTCTCATTGCTAGACAGTTTTTGAACTAGGCTTTTCCCAGTCTCACTGGGGTACGTATGTGAGCTGGAAAGCTTCACAATGCATTAAGATTTCATGAGGGCCTAATTCTGTTCTCAGTTGCACTGCCCTGAATCTTCAGTGCACAGCACTTCTGCTTCAGCTCCACGTAACTGGGAATACAGTAAGGCTCTGAGTAGCCAACCTCCACTGAAAGGGCCATCTGAAAACCAGTGTTGTAGCCATGCAATTTGTGATTTTTATCTTGAACAGACAAAAGTTTAGTGTCATTATTTCACTGCTCTTGGATAAGTGTTTTGGAAAGACATTTCAGGAATGACATTTTGGCTTGTAGTGAAAACTTTTCTTCCAAATGTGCTCTTTTCTTTGTTTTGGAGAAAAAAAAAGAAAAAAGACATTTTGAGAGATCCTATTTTGTCTTAAATGGTCAATGTCCCTCCATTATTTTGTCAAGAATTGGTTGCATCTGGTGCTTCTGTATGAAGTCATACAAGAAGGCACAGAATTCTTCCCTTCTTGGTCTGCCCTATGGCAGGATATAATTGCAGGCTTTGTGCTTTCATGAAGTAGCAACTCAGAACAGGACCTGGACATCTTGTAGACCTGGCACCAGCAAGGACTTTGCCTCAACATACCATTATTAGAAGAGTACACAAGACAAAAAAATTGTGTAATAGAATCAGTTTCCTGCCCCCACAAAGAGCTGTGGGCACCTCATTTTCTCCTGTTCCTGTCTGTAGCATACAATTTAGTCACCAGAAAAAAGAAGTGCTGTGGTTTTAAGTAAAGTAGTTGATGAGAAAGTGAGTAGATGGAGGAGTTCTTAATTAAGTAATTAGACAAATAAGAGGGGAGAGGATAATATGATACAAAATGATGAATGGAATAGAATAGGAAAAGTAGGTCAGGAATTTCTGTTCTCCCTATATCGTGATGCAAGAACAAATGACATGCAATGAAGTTCAAAGGTGAGAAATTTAAAGCCAGTGAGGTAATGGTGTCATGCAATCAGTAATTATCTAGTGGAAGCCTTTTGCTTCTGGAAGTCCCTGATGCCAAGAATTTACCAAGCTTAGCATTGAGACTAAACTATCCAGAATTATCATAGCAATAACACTTTACAAAGTGAGTTAAACCTGCCTTCTTTTTTCAATCCAGTCTTAAATATGAAGTCATTCAGCTTTGACACCTTCCTTTGAGCTATCTGGTAACAGCTACCATCTAAGATAGGTCATTGGAGCAGAGAGATCTGAGTCAGCATGGTGATTCTGTACCCTTATGTCCATATAAAAATCTCCTATGTAATTAGTTCAGAGTGCAGGACAAAGCCCCATCCCAGGGATATTTACAGGCTAGTCTTGTTCTAAGAGCTAAAGCCCCCTACAAATGAACATAGCAATTAATGTAGTTTCTCTACAGCCCTAGGAGGTATCTAGCTTGAGAAGGATTTGCCCCCTGCAACAAATATCAGCATTTTCAGTGAGATTTTCAGAGGCATCCATGTTACCTATCTTGGAAAATGGGCCATCTGTCTGCTGATCTTTAAGTTCCTGGGATCCTTCTCATGCCACCAGGAGCTCGAAAGATCTGAGATCTCTTTATTGCTGCTTTCCATCAGACCAGATTTGCTGCAAATGCACATTTTTTCTGCACCTTACATATTATTCCAGGCATTCAAAACCAACTCTCTCAAGCTGACCCAAGTGTGTTATGGTGCATTTAAATCTGATGTAAATCATAAATTTGCTGAGGACTAGCTGCTTTATATTTTCAATAAACTTTTGATTCATGTTTTTTAAGTGTACTTTAGAGTTTTACATGCTTTCATCAAAACCAGATGATTTGATTATTTTCTATGTTCATCCTACACCACTGCTTTGCCTGCATGTTTACAGCAGCTATTAAAACAGATGAAAGTCATCATGTGCTTCAGATGGATCAGGGTAATCATATCCACCAGTGAAAAACATTAATTTTCAGCCTATTCCAGCAAGAGACGCCAGAAAGAAGTCATCAAAAATGAAAACTATTGGATACAGTTGTATTACCTGGAGCAAAGGGATGCACGTCTCTTGGAGCCAGGTGGCATTCTGTGTGACCGACGTGATGACAGAGACTGACTTCTTGTCATATTGGAACGAGAGCTACCTGATGAAACTGACAGCTCCAATATCAGTAAAACTGGCACTTAAATCCAGAAGTTATTTCTATATTTCTAAATAAATATATTTTCTTTCCTCCTGGAGACAATATTGCAGGCTGAGCAGCTCTGAGATTTACTTACATGCACCTTCCTTACGTGGGATGCTGAAATGGAGTTACACAGTAAAGGAATTTGCATGCCATATTAATATGAAAACATATAGATCAAGCTTAGTAAAGGATAATGCTAAAATCATTTTGAAGGAAAACAACCCAAGAAAAACCACATCTCAGCAAAATAATTAAGTGTTGTTAAAAGGCTATGTCAGACAGGGAAACAAACAGCAGCACAAGAACTGAAGGACTGGGGAAAGAGAGACTTGCAAGAATGGCAAGTGTTGGAGCTGTTCAACCTGATACAGGCATCCACAGGCTTTCTAAAGATGTTCATTTAGCCTGAAGGTTGTCGGGCCCCGGTCTTATAGTGAAAAAAATGTCTGCACTGATTGATTTCTTGAGAGTTCAGCAGCCAATTATCTTCATTAAGTTTGTCCCTCCTGTGAAGCAATAATGGTAACTTTGGTTACTGTCTTCTGCAGTATCACAGACTTTCACAGGAAAGAGCCCAGTTTACAAATTGAGTTGGGAAGGCATCCTGGCTAAGCACACCCAGTAGATATACTGTGTCCCTGCAGCCCACCTGGAAGATACCAAATCTACGAGGCCATTTCTTAATCACAGAATCATTATAGAGGTAAGGTTTCAACCACTTCATATGCCAACTAGTTTTGATCTCTACAGGAACTTTTTTGCAAACTCTTTGACTACTCGTGCAGTTTGGGTAAGATAGCTTCCAGCAATTAATTTCATTTGCAAAGTTAAATATCATCAGTGTAAAGTGACATCCTAAGCAAAATCCAGCCTGCTCTAGAAAAAAACAGAAACCTGCTCTAGAACAATAATCTGTGCTTTCTGAGATGATACAGCAACAGACAACAGAGTGGTAAATAGAGTGCCGTGACCATCTTCTGTAGCTCTAAGGTGACTTCCTGCCCTTCTGTATCTTCCTGAGTACATATTTGGTGATAACAACTCTGTAAAGTATTTGTAATCTCTTTGCTTTGGGCATCACTGATGTTTTGCACATAGGCAACCATCTGTACCTTTATTTCACAGAAGGCTGAAACAAAGATAGTGTCTCTGTTGTGAGCTGTGTTACTGGTGAACAGAAGATTTCTCCAGCATTTCCATGTATGATTTCTAGATCACACAGGATTAATTCATGCTTCCAGTATACTTTGGGACTATGTCCATCCCCAGAAATTACTTCAGATATTCAAAATATAATTCCACAAAATAGTTGCTTATCTGTGTTTCTGTCAAGTAATAGGAAGCAATCAGAATGGTTAAGTGATATGCAAAAGGCACTCTAACCTTCAAATTGTAGGACTTCAAAGATATCTTTGAAACAGAATGCTTGGCCATGAGGAAAATGTATATGAATCTCCAAAACATTTTTAACGATAAATTGAAAGACTTCACTAAAACATCCTTTTTCAGTAGCTTTTCTCTGGCTGTACAAAATATAAACATCCATGCATATACAGGGGAAGGGAGAAATCACAGGGCAATTTGGGGAGTTCAGTACTGGTACATTGCATTCGCAATTTTATCATAAAGTAATACGGTTCTGTACAGTTTCATTCCTCACCAGTGTTTCAGTGTCTTCAAATGAGATTAGTCTGTAAGAAAGTATTTCTAGTTTCTCAGCATGTTTCAGGTAGATTTTTGGAGTGAAGTAAAAAGGTGAAAATGTGTTTTCTCTTGCTCACATGTAAGTGCAAAACCAGCTTTTCCCTCAAGCACTACAAATGATCATGAACAGATCAAAATCTCATCAATGGACATGCGTTGTCCACTTCAAGAAAAGCTGAAATGAAGGAGAAAGAAATGACTGGGGGAGAAATGGTTTAGATTGGTTTGGTTTTTATTTTATTGCTAGAAACTGCTGTCTCTTCACATTTGCTTCTCCTGAAAAAGAGGTTGCGCTCAGTGACTAAATCTGTCCTCTCAAGGGAGCATGCATTACTACTGCAGCGGCAGAGGTGGAGGCAGCCCAAGCCCAGAGTTAGTCTCAGACAGTAATCAGCCCTTTTCTTAATAATAGGAACTCAGTTCCAGCTTCTTGTTCTATTTCTACCTTAAAACAAGCAAAAGGAAAAGAATAAATGAAGTTATAAGAACTGAATGATAAACTAAGCATATAAAGTTGAGACAGAGAGAATTAATTACTTATTTAAAGATTTGCTCTGCTCTAAGAAACAGTGTTTATGCTAACTTCTTATGCTGTTTTAACCTTCTTTGCTCTGATTCCAGGTCTGTAGCTTTGGAGTTTCCATAGCATTGTGGTTTGCATTAGTGTGTGATGACAACACCCATTCTTCCCTAGCACAGAAACCTCCCTTGGTCCTCTAGTTTTGCACTATTGTCTTTTCTTTTGCTCACCTTTCCTGCCACTGTAGAAGCTTGGCAGGGCACTGGTTAGGTGATTTATAGACAGCTTTGGATTCTTCTATACTTCCTTTATTAAATGGAGCAAGATATTTAATTAGTTCATCATAACTGGCCTGGATGTAGCCTTCATCATTAAAGTTTGTCAGCTGTCCACATCTGGAGCAGTACTCTAATGGTATTGCTTCCAGGATCTGCCAGCCCACAGGCCATGTCCTATTATTCAGGAGCCTTATGTCCCTGTGTCATTTCCTCTCCCTCTGCTCCCATGAAGCTCGAATGTAAACGCATTCATGTTTTCACTTGAATTTCCCTCAAAGGGGTATTTCCCAGTTGAGAAGAGTCCAAGAAACACAATACAGCTAGAACTATATTGTTTCAATGGAGCTCAAATGCACAGAAGAAGGAGGAATTCTGAAAAGTGCAGGGTCTGAGGCAGTGCCCCAAGAGAGAAAAGAAAATGTTAAGGTGCATCGCACAGACAGATTCTCCTGGAAAGAGGCATGAAGCCAAACAATACAAGGCACTGGTAAGTGAATGCAGCCCACCTCCCAGTCCATAAGCATTTCATTTAGCTACAAAAGCTGTGGCCCTAAAGCAGAGTAGGAGCTGATACAAAGAAAAGCCAAGCCTTTGTCCAGTAATGATCAGATATTATCATTAGCTTAGTGTCATGTGTGCTCAGCAACACATAGTACACATGCATGAACATAGTCCCAGATCTGGAGACCTGAAAATCTAGTCAGGTCTCACACTTTTGGTTAAGGCATTTAGGTGAGTTTGACTGAGAGGCCTCTTTGTTTTGGGTTTGTTTATTTGTTTTGTTTTGTTTGTCTGTTGTTTTGGGGGGGGGTTTTGTGGTGCTAGAGGGATTAGAAATATCTTCCAATTCACTGTTTTTATTGTGGTTTAGTAGTCAGACTTCCACTATTAGGTAGAGCAAATAGGAAGGGTGGCTGAAGCAACAAGACAAAATCTGGATTAAAAAAATCCCACTAAGGACAGTGGGTAGAATGGGTGGTCAGGTCTAACAAACACTGACAGCCAGAACTCTGTATGCTGTCTCTTTTACCATCCATATTCATCACTCTCGTAAAATGAGTCTAGATAGCTGTGATGATAGCTGGGCAGCCCATTCCACAAGTATAGAAGTCACAGCTATTTAACAAGTGCATTTTCTAAGAGTCAGCACAGAGCTTGCATGGGTAAAGTGCAATCTATGTCACACATTCCTACTAATGACCTAAAGGACTATGCTCTCACAGCAGAAGAGGGGAAAATTAATCTTCACCACAATTGTGCCATTTCTCAAACTTCTTTTTAGCAAAGATATAAATTGTGCCAAATATCTATCAGTTTTATGATGACAAGACCATCAAACTTGTTTCATTAAACACCCTCCCCCTCTTACAACTGTCTAAACAAAATTTTTCCATTTAGTACCCTATCAATCCAGAGTTATGATTATTCAGTAACTGAAGGGATCTCTTGTATTTAAATATTAATGTTTGTGTAGTTATTAAAGTATTTGATGATTTGTCCAGGGGCACTGTAAAATTAAATATAGCATGTCATTTATGGTAATACAGAGAAGAAGAATAAAAAATCTTTTTCATTCTGGTTTTGTGTCTGGCTCTGCATGTTACTTTTACTGCTTGTTTGATGGTTTGGGGTATTGTGTGTTTTCAAACCATTTCAAATGTAGGATTTCAGAGCATATTGTTAGGAACATATAAAAGATTATCTCCCAAGTTATGACTTTGTGTTGCTGTATGTGAGCTGTTGTCTGACAGTTATACTGCTAAAGGGGAAGGCAGTTTTCCAATAAACACTTACCATGTATTGGGTACAGCAGTACAGTAAGCCCATAAATATTTTGGGAAGCTCACTTTTGTCCATGCTGCATTTGCTTTCAGAAATCACCTCAGCCCACTGGAGCAGAAATGTGTATATGTAATTAGTCTTCTCAAGATATGTATATTTAAAGAACATTATTTAGGCACTCCACTGTGGCTCCCTCATGCTATAAAGAGCAAAAAAGAGAGAGAGCAGGAGGGAAAGAGGCAAAGCATCTTATTTGAGGCAAACATTTGACTGGCATATGCACAGGTATGTAGCTTCTTCATAGATAGGTTTTTGAGGTGGGATAATGGGAAAAAAAGTGCCTATGTTTGACCCATTCTGCTAGGAAACCTCTCTCTGTCCATTTAAAAACAATAGTAGATAAAAATGACTTTCATAAGGTCACTCAGAGCCAGAGCCAGGAATAGAAAGCAGGTCATATGAATGTAAGAGCACTTGCTATGAGACCAGACTGGCATTTCCTGCTGAAAAAAAATAAAATGAGTTAAAATCTTGAATGACTGCTTTTACTGCACGACAGAGGGGATATGATTGAGGCCTGCTTCAGTTTTTTCATATAAGTCAGGGTAAAATGATTCTGTGGCTAATCATGGACAACTGCTACAGGATGCATCTCTTCTTGGTAAAGAGGTGTAGCAATCTATTATATTTTTTAAAATATGCCTGGCAAACTGAATAAATATAGTTACAACAGAAGGAGTTGGTATATTTAATGTTTATTTATTATGTTCATTCTAAGCCTGTTTTTAAAGCTGATCATAACTTTCTGAGAGTGTCTATATATATATACACAGACATATATATGTGTGTATATGTGTAATGTAGCAAAATTACAGTAAAGCAGCTTTATTTATAAATTACAAGCATGCAAAAGTCAGGACATTCACTTAGTGTTCTCACTGAACCAATAATTCACCTGTCTCAATACTCAGTACAGAGAATTGTTCTACTTCATGTTAACTGTGATGGCAAGATACCGCATGCATTTTTTTTCACTGGCTTAGCTGGAAATGCTTTATGGGAGGTTTGGGATCCTCATTATGTAACAGCAATTTAGAAATTTTTAATTAAGGATGTATATGCATGTGAGACATCCGGATTATGGTTCCAATCCAAAGCCCACTGCAGGCAATGGAAAGACTCACATCAAGTACATTAACTGCTTGATCAAAACCTAAATGCTTACACTGGAAATAATACACAAATTAGGGTTACTGCTTTTTTCAAGGATAAATTAATCTGCACAGGCCTCAGTGCTACCACAACAAGGCTGTTTCCTGTTCAAAATGGGTTTGTATATGTTTACATTACACCTTGGTATGCAGTGGGGATATGTGCAACTACCATGCCAGGCTGTCTGAAAGGCCTGGAATGGCAATATGGCAAAGGATCTGTAGCCTCAGGACTGATGTGTGGAGAGGGCTTTACCATGAGCAGTGAAGAATGGAGACCACATCGATCAGAGACGAATGTGGTATGTAAATCTTCATTCCTTCCCTGTGTCTCAACTGAGTCTTAAGGCACATGTGCAAGCACAGGGAGTGTTTTAGCTGAACACCAAGCAAGGGTGCAAGCCACTCTTGCACAGGTCTAAAATGGCTCCAAAGCACAGAACTGGTGTCCATGTCATGGAGGCCACACAAAGTTAGTGTTAGAAGACTGTTCTCACAACCTCCTGTAGAACAGCCAAGAAACATGGGGCTTTCCTTGAAGAGTTTGAAAAACAGATGCTCTTACAGCCTTAGAACTGCAACAGCTTCTACCAAACAGCTCTACCAAAACACACCTGTCATCTTCTGTCTTGGCACTTCATTCCTGTCACCTCACTTCACTGTCACCGCATGCCTATACCTTGCATTTCACTTCAGACCCAAATTCACTTCAGTTTGTCTCTTGAGGGCTTATCCCTTCTCATCCATCATGATTTCATATAGTGAATCAGAATCCTTAGCTCTCACCTCATTTTTACCAAAGGTGAAATGCTTTTAATCCCATTTTCTTATGAAGGTATTTTCTCCATGTCTTTACATCTGCATGTGAAGGAGACATTAAAAAAGTCTGCCTAATCATTTTGTCATCCTCCTTCAAATAATTCTCTTACTCTCACTGTTGTGATGACTAAAAAATTATCTGAGGATGGTTAAACAGCTGGTGTGCTGTGACCACCACTTCTTATAGTAATTGTAATCCTCTCACCGTAACCTCAAGATGTCTCTGTCTCTTTGTTGTATCCATCTGTTGTCTCTTAACGTATTCTTGGACTGCAAAATATCCAAAATAGGAACCAGCCTTTTTCACTCCCCCATAAAAAGCAGCGTAGTGCCTTGAACCCCAGTATCCCCACAAACATCACTGCTGGGTTCCCTGACTTGTTACTGCAAGCATAACTAAATTATAATTTTTTTGAGAAAAGTAATTGGAAGAGAATTGTACCCACAGAAGTGATATATCTACTCTACTTTGTTTTCATAGGACAAATCACTTATTTTAGATACATTTATGTCACTGTGTGATAGTCCAGAAATATAGGGATATACATCATATATCAAACTTCAGTGCATTGTTAAAAAGTTACTGAAAATTGGTGCACTGCACACCTTTACAAACCTCTAATATTTGGATAATAATTCTACACATCACAAGGATGTTGCAAGGATTAGTTAACAAACTAGCATTTATAAAGTGCTTTGAAGATTAAAAGAGCTACCTAAATGTGTATTATTATTAATAAAACATATTTATTAAAACTTGTCAGAAACACTAAATGTGCGAAATCTATTGGGGGGGGTATTATTTTGTAGCAATGAAGTTCTATGCATGCCAAGAAAGACCATGTGATGTTTTATTGGCAAAAATGTTTCCCCAGCAATATGTGCCCTTCCTGCTGCTACTTACATGTATCATAAATGATTGGTAGGTGCTACTCAAACTTTACATCTTTTTCCTTGTAGCCTCTAAAAATGTCACCATGACCAAAGGTTACCAAAGAAGTACTTACTTCTCTGTTGTAATTAGAGCTGTACTAATCCCAAGTTGTGATTGAACAGGCACAGAATAGATCTGTTGTTTCTAGAACTCTGAGGAATGGACAGGCAAAGACTCATCAATCCACAGCCTGTGCAGAGCAGTCATGAGCAGCCTGGATCAAGGTAACTTTCTCCACAGTAATTTCCAGTTCAACCACAGGGTTATATCATGGGTAGGTGATATAAAGTTAAACATCGCAAGAAAACCAAAACAAAACAATTTATAGCAAAGCATGCCCCATCTCCTGAGGGAATGGCCCCCTTTTTAGGCCTTTCACACTTCTGCCTCCTGCACCCTCTGTGCTGCCGTGGCCCTGCAGCTCGACTCCCAGGAGGGTAACAGGAGGGCTCAAATGGATATGTCCCCAAAGGGCAGTGACCCAAATAAGCTGCCCCTCTGCCTCTTCCATTCGAAGTTCAGTGTACAGGCACAGCAAAGTTCTCTGTGGAGGACATGCTTTTCCTCACCAGCTGCACTTAAGCTCTAAACAAATGTCCTTGGTACTTCTGAAAAACTGCATTGCATTTGAGTATGAAATGCTATGATATAGCTGGGTAGCAGTTGGCATTGTCAGACCTAAGCTGTCTAGACTCAAGCTCAGTGATGAAAGAAGCTAATGGAAATAAAATATATTGATTAAAATGACACATTTTGCCCTACCACCATATTATCGTGACAGAAGCACTGTAGTAATTTCCATTCACAGAGAGGACACACACAGCCATAGAGGAGGTTACAACAAACATATTGAGTAGGAATGAGTTGATCAAACCAAATGCTGGAGTGAGGACAGATCAAATGATGCCACATGGAAAATTATGGTTTGGAATGAAAAAGTGGTCCATTTAACAGTACATAAAGTCCCTGTAATATGCATAAAATCAGCAGCTAGCAGATGTTTCCTGACACAGTGCATCTGCACGAGGCTGAGGCATATTCAGTTCCACTGAAGTAGTAATATACAGAGCAGATATAATGGCAGAGCCTCCAGACAGATGAAGGCAGCCCTGCCCTTACTTAATAATAATAGTAAATAATAACTTGCATTAATTAGCAATCAGAAATTTAATCACGGACTCGGATGCAATTGTGGGAGGTACCATACAGAGGATGAAAGGAAAACCTATCTTCCATTGGTAACAGATAAGATGAGGAAAAAAATTTCATTTCAGCCCCATGTTTGATAAGATCTTGCTGAAAACATTATCTTGGGGTTACAACTCTCCATTTACACTTTGTGGCCAAAGGCAACTTCTTTTAAATCGCAGGAAAAATTCTTTAGTCATTTTAAGCCTGCAGAAATGCAAATGAAAATATTTTTTCTTCATTTAAAAATAATATTGCACATTTTATTTCACAGAAGTGTCTGAGTTTTGAGAAAGTAGCTGATCTGAGTGGAATGGTTGATTTAAAGAACTGATAGATCAAGGACATTTTCTCTCCTGAAGTTACTCATTAGCCGGGAGCTAGTGGAGGAAAATACAGTATGGTTCTGTCTCAGGCTTCTCTGATATCCTAAATAGCCATTCATGCCTATCCATGGCAAAATATAGGCTACTCATGGTAGGCAGTGCAGATCTTCATCATTTGTTCTTTGCTCTTCAAATGGTTTTACCAGAAGACTGAGAGACTGAGAGACTTAAAATATCAGAATAAACACTTCATTGGTCATGACTACCATAACTGATAAAAATATAGAAGTTCTCAATATTACAATTTATTTCAGGTCATCTGCACATTCAGGCAGAGACCAGCATACCAGCATGATGGAGGTTATCTTAGAGTCCACCAGTACTTGTGACAAATTATTTCAAGTTAACATGTGAAGACTGAAACCAGTTGAACAACACTGCAGTAACAGCCTGACTTGACCAAACCCAGTTGACAAGCACCCAGTCTTGGGCACAATGACATCATGCCTTGGACACATAGTAGGGCTATGTGTTTGCAGCTTCCAAGGATCACATGCATCAGGGAAAGAGACTTTAAAAGCTTCAGTCATACAAATACAATTCTTATACTATAGGCTAGAGATCATGTATCTTCTTAAGCCACTGTGTTTAATGATTTTTAAGATTCTCAGCTGTTTTCAGAGCCCTTTATGGGACAGTTCAGAGAGGGTTAGAAATCTCTACACTAATGTGACTTCTCAAAGCCCCTCTCTGAAACAAATGACTGCAACAAGAAGGAGAGGTGTCAGTGCAGGAAGCAGGAAGCTGAATATGGAATTACCTCCCTTTTGAAAACACTGGAACAGCAACAGATCTTCCTGCCATGAGATTACTTTTTGTCCAATAGACACAACAGCAATAAAATACAATAAATAAATGCAATGATAACTGCAAGATAAATGTCAAGATAAAAAACATGTACCTCTGTGTATAATTGCTAATTAGATACCATGGAGGTAAGTTGGATATAGCTGCCTTAACAGACACCGTGTATTAAGTTTTACCCAACAGCTGCAGAACAACAAAGAGAGAGAGGCTTTAAAATGAGACACACACACACCCCAAAAAGGCTGTCAGAGCTAGCAATGAAAAATGACTGTATATGGAAAGCTCAGTAAAACTGAGCTTCCTACTAACTTTTTCTGTTTCGGACAACAATCTCTCACTTCTCCAGCAGTGTCTGCAGTATTGCCATTGTGGCACTGGCTGCGGCACTGGCTGCCAATTGCCAAGGACTTTGTTAATAGAAAATGGAATTATTTTTACTCTGGACTCTTTATTCTTATTGAGTGTGATTTACTTAGTGTTATTGAGAAGGTCTCATTGTCACCTGGTCATATCTTTTCACAACCAATGAGATTACTGTCAGGAAGAAAGCTGCTCATTCCAAGCAACATTTTGTAATAAATTGATTACTGGCTAAATCCTGGTACTTTACAAAAAGAGCAATCAATTAGATATCTGCCATTGCTCAAAGAGTCTTACATTAGAAAGGCACACAAAATAATCACTAAATAATTGCATATGGCGGCTTGGGCTGGACTGTGTGAAATCAACTTAGACACACACAGAAGCATAAAGTGTTTTTCACACACTTTGAAAGCCACAGTGTAAAAAGCAATGATTGTAGATGACCGTGTATAATAACTGGGTTGTGAAGAAGTGTCTTGCTCAACCTCATTCTAAGCACGGCATACTCAATACCGTTTACACTCAGAGAATAATAGTTATTTTTAACAATCACTAATGAGCTGAAATATCCCAGGCCCCTACTTCACACTTAGTATTCATTTTCAGATCTACTATTCCACTGCCTTCATTCAGGAGACCCCTGGGAGATCTCTTCCTTGCCTTGCAACCATGCCTGTGGGACATGCTGCTGTTCCTCCCCTGACACTAATTCCACTGACATCAGGGGACATACACACAGAAATGCAACAGGATACAAACTCCACAACAAGAGAAATAGGGATGGTGTGAATGATTCCTTTTCTTACCTCTGCCTCCCCATCTAAGCCATGGAGAGCTTTGCTTCATCTCTGCCTTCACTCCTGAATGTCAGTACAGGCTGTGGGACTGTCTGCCACACCCCAGAGTAGAAGACTACAAGAAAGGTTCCCCGGTGAACATCCCAGGAATGGATCCAGCTGCTGAACTAGGACAGAAGAGGAAATACTTGTCTCTATCTGCTGCTGTGAGGATTCACTTGTTCACATTTTTCTTCCCTTCCACAAAGAAAGACTGCAAAAAAATTTCTTCCCCCTTCTTTTTGGTCTCCCATTTATTCGGAAACTAGGTTGAGAATTTGGGTAAGGATGGTGCAAGATTAGGCCTTCCAGTCCTCTGTTGCTCAGCTAGCACCAATTAGCCAGGAGCAAAAAAAATCTCAGTCATCATCTGCTGCTAGAAGAGGTGATTGCTGAATGACCCTCTTATATTCACCATTCATATTCACCATTGCTACTGTGACCACAAAAGAAGTTCTATTGTGTATTCTTATTTCCAATTTATTACAGATCATTTTCTTCCTTTTTTTCTTTCCCATAGTGAAAATTAAGGCTGTTGACTTTTTTCCTAAAGTGTCATTGCCCAAGACTTGTAACAACTTAAGCCCTCCTCATGGCAAAATCCATGCTGACTCTGGTTCATCATTGTCCAATGTTTAATTCCCCAGTTTTAATAATCTTGATTTTTGTTTTTTATTTATTTTTTTTTACTATTTAGGAAAGCTGACAGCACTTCAGTTGAACAAAAGCTGAATCCTGGTGAGCCAGAGGCCTCACTAGTGACAGGAGTAATGCACAGTGCTTTGGAAGTGACATGTAGGAGAGGTGGGGAGGAAAGTGGGGAGCACCTGCAGATTGTAATGGTAATGGCTGCGGGAGAGACAGGAAACTGAGAGAGGAAAGCTGAGAAGTTAGTTGCAAGTTTAGCAGGAGAGGATGGATTTGAACTGTGACAGAGTTGCAATGAGCACTCAAATACTAGGATGGGTCCTAGTAAAGGGTTTGAAAATAGAGAGCACATTCAATTTGTATACACAGCTGTTCCTAACATGCCTCTGAAAAGAGGCAAGAGCAGGGTCAAAAGGTTGATGTGGTTTTTCATAGAGTATAACCGTTTATTTTAGGCCCAGTTTCCAGAAGTGATTTAACACTCCATTTAAGTGCTAGTTTTTAAACAGTAAATGGAAACACACCATTCTCCAGGAAAAAAAATATCAACAAGCAAGGAACTCTAGCACAAGCTCTGATTAGCAAGAAAAAGCATGAAGGACAATGAGGCCAGTTTAAAATTACCTGTAAAGACAGTGACAGAACAGACAGATACACATTTACAGTGAAGACAGATGTAGAGGTGAAGAATAAGGGCTAGTCCCCGAGTTATTCTTGGAGAAATCTAGAGTAATCTTTAAATGAACAATGTATTATTGATTGTAGTTCTGAAAGCACAACTGCAACTACAACAGTCAATGTAGTTATAGTAGTAGTAGTAGTAGTAGTAGTAGTAGTAGTAGTAGTAGTAATACAGTTCATTTCTTGCAAGTTTTTTTCTTCCAAATGTCCATATTGTACTTCATCCTGATCCACTAGCAGAAAGAGGCCATAAGAGGGCCAAATGATTAGCCTGGTATCATGCATACCACTGATGGACCCAGACTTTGATCCTTGTACACAGGACTCATTATGTCCTCTGTCTGTTTAGCTATACTGTCGCAACATGGCGAGAGGCACTGCTGCACAACCCATTCAGTATATACCACTAGAAGCTGTATATTTAAAATTCTATGAATTTTTAATTTCTTCCATCTAGAAAAAAAGATACCCAGTAAGATTTTACTTCTGCTAGTTAAGGATTTCTTAAAAGCATCTGCCCTGGATCCAGGGAGTGCTGAAGCTGTATGTGGTATTTTTTCAGAAGAGCTGAAAGTGCTGCACAACTCTCAGTGGCTCCAGCACGCTGATACAAAAACCATGTGGTACTTATAGGTACTTGATGACAGATACTCTCTTGTGTTTGGCCATACACTTACAATACATTTATTCTTAGGATTATGTCATTGAGCATGAGCTGCTTTCAGGCCTTAGATCATATACCTGGTCCTTCCTCAAATGCTGTTTCAACCATTTGCTGAAAGCACTAGTTGAAAGGATGATTTGACTAAGTGACTAATTTGACTGAATGCCTGTAACACTTACAAACTATTTTTAAGCCATTTAAAGAGCTTTGTCTGATAGAACTGGGGAAAAGCTGCATAAATTGTGGGTCAGCACAAAGCAGCAATTCACAGATGGGCCTCTCTAAAAAAAAATCCCGCTATTTTTGGAGGCTTTTGCTCCTGAACCAATTGAGACTAGTACTACATCCTTTCTTTGCTCCCATAGATTAAACAGGCAGCACCTTCAAAAGTAAATAAGTAAATAAATTAGGTAAGAATGGGAGGTTTTCAAAGGCACAAAGGCACAAAACCAGGAGTTAGGTGCCCAGGAGATGACTGAAGATACCTCATCAATGTCTAAGAGTATCTGGAGGGAGGATATCAAGAGGATGTTTCCAGGCTCTTCTCAGTGGTGCCAAGCAATAGGACAAGAGGCAACGGGCAGAAACTGATGGACAGGAAGTTCCACCTGAATGTATGGAAGAATTTCTTTACTGTGCGGGTGACTGAGCACTGGAACAGATTGCCCAGAGAGGTTGTGGAGTCCTCCTCACTGGAGATATCCAAGAACCATCTGGACTCAATCCTGTGCCATGTGTTCTAGGATGACCCCGCTTGAGCAGGGAGGTTGGAGCAGATGACCCACTGTGGTCCCTTCCAGCCTGACAGATTCTGTGATTCTGTAAAGTGGCCTTTATCATGAATTAAATGCTTGCATTCTCTACTTTCTAACTGCTATGCAAATTGTAGAATCATAGAATGGTTTGGGTTGGAAGGGACCTTAAAGATCATCTAGTTCCAACCCCTTGCCATGGGCAGAGACACCCTTCACTACACCTGGTTGCTCAAAGCCCCATACAGCCTGGCCTGGAACACTTCCAAGGATGAGGCATCCACAGCTTCTCTGGGCAACCATTCCCCTTTGCCCTATCACCACATGCCCTAGTAAAAAGTCCTCTCCAGCTCTTTTGTAGCCCCTCTTTAAGTACTGTGAGGTTGCTATAAGGTCTCCCTACAGCCTTCTCTTCTCCAGGCTGAACAACCCCAACTCTCCCACCCTTGTCTTCATAAGAGAGGTGCTCCAGCTCCCCCATCGTATTTGCAGCCCTCCTTTGGACTCGCTCCAACAGATAAATGTCATTCTTGTGCTGGGAACCCCAGAGCTGGATGCATCACTCCGGTCTCTCCAGAGCGGAGTAAAGGGGCAGAATCACTTCCCTTGACCTGCTGGCCACAGTGCTTTGGATATGGTGGGCTTTTGGGGCTGTGAGCATACATATACATAACATATATAACATAACACACATATACATATACATACATAATAACCTACACAGGCACCTGGATTAAAAAAAGTTTGAGTGTCTCTAAGTAACAGCAGTTCCCATGCACTAACTCATTATTGCTTTCCTTCCCCCAAAATGAATTTCAATCCATTTTTAACTTGGGGTAGTCATATTCTGCTCTGCAAGGGGATAAAAAAATGCTACCAGTTCAGCATCTGCACTGATTTACATAGATGTTAATATCCAATAGCCATTTTCCGTTGACTCTCTCTGGTTTACATAACTGCAGGAGATACAGAGTAACAAAGAATCCCGCACTTGGTTTAAAAACAGGCACTCCATTTCTGGCAGCGGGTAGGATAGCAAGAAAGCCTTTAATTCGAGCCTTTGAGTGTATCCATGCAACATAAAGTACAAGCGTGAGAGGAACATGCTGATAGTTCTGCATTATCGCTAACAGCACTGAGATCCAACAAGAAGGAAAATCTAAGCACGCTTGCTCATTTTATTAGAGAACCTTCCCATTAGAGCTTGGTCCAGCATGCCCTTTCTGGATGGCCAGTTTCCATAGCAAGTGAGAAACTTTACTGCTTATGTTGTGTATTATTTATACCATGGTTGTGCACAGAAGAATTCAGAATGGCTTTACGTGCTTGTATTAGTAATAATACCAAGTGACAGAAATGCAGAAATTAATTGTATCACAGAAGTATCAGAGAATAAAATTTTTAAAGTGTCTATATTTAAGGGCTAGATATGGAACAGGTTACAGGTGGATTTAGATTTAGATGGATTTAGATTGGATTTAGAATACAGCTTGTGAAGTGATTGCAGAAAAATCTTATAAATTTATAAATATCATCTGCAGAAATAAATGTCCCTGCCCAAACTGCAGAGAAAAATAAACAGATTTATTTAGCTGAGAGTGATATTTATTCTTTTCAAGGAGTCCTATGTATTCAAAAGGTAGGTAGGAGATGTATTTTACACACCACAAAAGCAGCTGTGGGGCAATTGCACCACTATGGTTTTGTTCTGTTGAATGTAAGCTACAGGGAGTCTTTATTTTTCTATTATTTATAATTTTCAGAAACAATCTAGATAGAAAACAGTCAATTTTGTTATTTGTGCAAGGGAAACATAGTAAAATCCAGGGCTAAGCAGGCAGCTTAAAGACCAGTGTTAGTTTTTGAAGTAACTGTTCTTCCCGAGCAAGAGACAGGAGAAAAAATTGGATCTTGACAACACAGTAAGTAGATTTCTAAAAGGTTTTTCCTTCCAGCTCAAATATTTTATGGAACTCGACAAACATTAGGCTCCAATTGTAAGAAGAATAAAATAAGAGGATAATGGATAGAACAGTAAGAAGGATCACTATGAAATAGTGTCAGAAGACTCAAAACAAGAAGTATCCCAGGTTAACTCATCCATTATTTTCAAGATTCCACAAGCCCATGGGTTAGGCAGTTTCCCTGTACCAACAGTAAGTAGCAATAATAATTTACCAGCTTTATGCTTCACTCAAACAAATAATCACTACAAAAAGCCCTCAAAAATATGGAGGATGTAGAGAAACAGCAAAGGATAGAGATTGTATGAATATACAAATAACTGCTTGTTGTTTGCCTGGCGCCCCATGTCCTTGTTGTATCTGCCTCAGAGAGTAAGTGGGCTTGGAGTCTTGACACAGTTGTACAAATCAGATTTTGTTTTGGTATTGTTTCCAGCTGAAAGCCTTTTCTTTATTCTAATGATAGGAGACTTTCTTCCTATTAAATGCTTCAATGGTGGATTTAAATATTTAGAGGATCCACATTACAGGAGAACTGTCTGAGAGCATCACAAAGAAACCATTAGTTAAATCCATTAAGGATCTACTTAAGTGGAATTCCCTGCTGTTATCTACATGATAGCCACATAAAAATGACACTGGAGAAAGAAAATGTTGGGGAAAATATTCCTCCTCACATACTGTATCTGTAAAAAATCCAGTTTTACTGAAGAATCCCTTTTTTATTGTCTCAAAAATTTTAGCTGGGAATTGATATTCTTTGAGCTAAATTAGAGTAGGGGGAACAACATGTCTCGGTTTCAGCTGTGCTTTTGCCCCTCTCAAGTAAACCTTTTGTTAGAGAAGGTATAGGATCTCTTTTTGTTTTGGACATGGCATAAACCATCAAAGTTGTATTCACAGTGCAAGACACATGAAGTACATACAGAGTCTTTGTGTTGTCTATTTTTAAATACACATAAGTGGTCGCAGTATGGCTAAGATGTTCTTTCCTCCAACTCCCAGAGTAAGGCACTTGAGCCATTTGAATTATAAAACTTACACCATCTTTCAAGTTGCTCTTGCTTTTACAAAGGAGAAAAAGCTTGAACTCTACAAAGTCATTCTTCCATTCTCTACAATCACGTTTGATACACGTTCAAGAAGGCAGTTATATTCAGCAGAATCTTTCTATTCTTTATCAGTTTTGTAATATTTCCTATTTTTGAATGCTCAAGAATCTCTGATGTGATGCAGGCTTATGGATAAAATGCAGGTACACAGACAGTATAAACACAGTGCATAAATATCCATGTTGGTTGTAATACTGATATCCCTAATTTATCTGTAAATCAGCATATAGTGTCTCCAATCATTGATTTTTCTCTCAGGTACGGTGTCAGTTAATATTCCAAACCCAAGGAATGACAAAATCAGAAGTCAGACTCTTTCCCCAGTCAAATATTATCCTGATAATGGGACTGAAAAACAAACAGTGGCTGTCTGAATCTTCTAGCATTCCACCCTTTGAAGGGTATACTTCAGTAACATTTCTAACCTTGTCAATACACATATGGAAACTTACTTTAAATTTTAAAAAAATCAACATAATTAAATTCTCAAAAGACTGGGTTGCTATGAAAGCATTGCCAGTCAAGGCTGTCATAACTGTACAACTAACTTCATACAACATTGGCAACAACACTGCCCTGTGGAACAGCGGCATCATAGCTTCTTCCTTGCCTGCTCCCAAAACTTCCATCATGAAACAAACTTAATGCCTGCCAAATGGGGAATGGAGCAAAGATACACCACAGCCCTGAGAACTTTTATTACAGATTAGTAAGGGTCTCGCTGTATACCTACAGAATGAGAATTCAGAGTGTGATAAAAACAGTACTCCTGTTTAATCCTTCTATTGATTTTCCATTGGTATTTGTAACCCTTTGACAATTTAACTTCCGTGCTCTTTGTACCCCAAATAAAAATTTTAAATCTTTTCCTGTTTGGCTTTTTTTTCCATTTATGCCCCTTCAAGGTAACTGTGTGATTTATAGTAACTCCTACTACCACAAATGTTTTCTCTACAGACAATGGGTTTGCCAAGTCCCAACACGTGAAACTTAAATGGTGTTATCTTTTAGAAAAACAATTCTGAGTAGAACAAGGAGATGGAAAGCCATGGGGGTCAACGTTGCCTCAAAAAACCAACCCTGGAAGGCAGTGGCACCAGCTCAGCAGGCGGCATGGGGCACCACAGCTCCAGTGGCACCACTGCGCGGATGACCTGGCACAACACACTCAGAATAGCAGAAAAAGGTAAGCACCTAAGCTCCTGTCTCGTCCGGTTACAGAGGGGCAGGTCCGCGTACGGGAGGGACCGGGGGGGACAGGAGAGCCCCCCCGCCCTACCACAGCCCGGGGTGCACGACATGGCCGCCACTCCCGGCAGGCACCGGGCGCGCGGCGAGCGGGCGGCCGCGAGGTGGC